>JAOTQJ010149570.1:0-32541 GCA_025642045.1 Solanum sejunctum
TGAATTTGCTTATAATAATAGTTATCATTCAAGTATCAAGATGGTACCTTATGAAGCTTTGTATGGAAGGAAGTGTACATCGCCAATCGGGTGGTTTGAAGTGGGAGAAACCACCTTACTTGGGCCAAATCTAGTGCAACAGGCCTTGGAAAAGTTAAGGTAATACAAAAGCAACTAGAAATAGCCCAAAGTCATCATAAATCATATGCGGATGCTAGAAGGAGAGGGCTGGAATTTTTAGTACGAGATTGGGTATTTTTAAAGGTATCTCCGATGAAAGGGGTTGTGAGGTTTGGTAAGAAAGGAAAACCAAACACATGCTACAAAGGGGCTTATAAGATTATTAAGAAGTTCGGGCAGGTTGCATATGATCTAGAGTTATCCCAAGAGCTTTCTATGGTTTATCTAGTTTTCCATGTATCAATGATTTGGAAATGTAGAGGTGACCCATCCTGTATCACTCCTATTGAGGACGTACAAGTTAAAGAAGATATCACTTATGAAGAGGTACCTGTTGCTCTTCGGGATCACCAAGTTAGGAAGCTGAGGAATAAAGAAATAGCTTTAGTAAAGGTACTTTGGAGAAATTAGCAAGTAGAAGAGATAATATAAGAGGCCGAGGAAGCAATGAAGTCAAAATACCCTCATTTGTTTGAATCTAAAGAGGACACCCAACATGAAGAATTGTAATATGAATAGGTACTTGTAATTGAATACTTATTTTTGTCATTGTGAAAGGTTTGTTTAAATAAAGATATATACATAGTTAAGTTACCCAACTGTGCTAACATTCGAGCATGATTGTTCCTAAGGGGGGAGTATGTAACAACCCACATTTTACATGTACTAATAGTATGGGGATAAATCTTGATATAGTTTGGTCAAAGTAGCGTCAATTCTTGAAAGTGCTTGATTCTCATGTTAATCGTTGATATAGGCGTCTAATGCTTATGAGGGACTTGTGTATATGTGTTTTACGTTAAATTAAGGATATCACAACCCTAAAGAAAGTAAGAGAATTAATGTGTTTGTATGAATTAATAATCTAGTAGGTGAGTCACCTACTTGCTTATCTTGAAATTACAAGCTAAACGGAGACGAGGTTCAACATCAAATTTGTCCAAGCCTGATTATGTATAAAATCAGTTTAAAGTGTGTAATTTTAACCAATGTTTTAGCATCATAAATAGGCCATATTTTCATTCCAAGAATAGTTTCATAAAGGCCCAAGTGTAACACAAATCACTTGACTATTTGGGCCAAAAATGAATGAAGAGGAAAGCTGAAAATTGGCAACCCAAGTCCATTAGAATTTGATGTTCATTTTGGCCCAATTTTGGGGACTAGGATGATGAATAATTAGCCTAAGAAAATGATTTGTTATTTGGTTAAAATTTCCAAGTAAAGACTTCCAAAGAAGCCCTTTAATAAGGAGTTATAAGCAGCAAAATTTCAGCCACTCTATACTTTAGCAAAAATTCAGCTTTCCCAAACTTTCTCTCTCTATCTAAGATTTCTCTCAACGTTTCTTGACATTGAGCAGCAGCATAAAGGATCTTTTAGGGTTCTTAAGGAGGATCTCAACATTTAAGATAAGGTAAGTAACTATATAGTGTATTTTGTATGATTCCTTCATGAAAATCATGAAGTAGATGATAGTATGCCTTGCTAGAAAAAATTCTGGACGGCTTGTGTCCTGAAAATTGCTGCACTCTTTCCATTTGTTTTAGTGATTTACAAGTGGTATGTGGGTTGTATTATGAGGAGAATTTGATGTTCTTAACATGGTTTGAGTTATATATATATATACCTAAGGTTGCTACCAGATTTTGATTTCATTTAACAAAAGAGTTTTCTTGTGCAATCTTAAGTATGATGTTGGTTAGAAGTTGTAGGTTGTTAGATCTAAAGCTATTGGCTCACGTCCTTAGTGACTTCTTGAGTGATGTTACAAGATTGCATTATCACTGTTGGTATTCATAAATGTTGTTGGAACAATTTGGTTAGAGTTGGAAAAGGTTAGGGATTATCGTCATCAAAATGTAGTGAAGGGGGGAGTAATGTTTGCTGTCCATTTGTAAGTTATGTACAATTGTAGTATATTATTCCACGACCTACCCCTGATTTGGGACTGTTTCTGGACTATGTTAAGACTGATTTTATATGGTAAGAACATTGAAAATAATTTTGGTAAAGTTAAAATAGTTTTGGGATTGTTGACGTCGAAGTATGGTGAAAGGGGTATAACGTTATGTTGCTTGTTTGTATGTTGTGAAGAATTGTTGTGTGTTGTGTTTTATTGGATGTTGCGGGACTATTACAGGACTAAAAATAAGATGTATATGACATGAAATAAGAATGGTTGTTAGAAAATACATTTATAAGTGAAAAGGTTGAGGAAATGCCTTTGTGTCACTAATTGAAAGCTTGCTGTCCGGGTAATATTTTTTATGACATTGGACTGCCTAGAAGTGTTATATTGCTGCTAATACTAGTTTTATTGCCTAATATGATGTAGATAAATATTTGGAAGAAAAACAGCCACTCAAAGGTCTTAACGAGGTCATAGAACGAGGTATGTAAGGTTACTTGATTTTATATCATTTGGCATGAAACATAGATCCTTCGATAAGTAAAGGAATATATCTACTCCAACATGACAAACAGTCATGTATCCACTCTTTCACATGTTTATATGCTCGTATATGCAGTTCCCTTCAAATCTATATACATACATGGATACCAAGTACATGAGTTCTTGTTGCTAAACAAACTTCATGAGTTGTTTCATTTTATACGCATTTCGTAGCTTATGTAACATACTCTCTTCAATGCCATGTTGCCTTGAATGTTTATTTTCATGTCATATATTGCATATACAGCTCGAAATCTCCAATATTATGACCACCAAAAGAATAATCTCAAAGGTAATGGAAAGATAAAGTATGCAGTTTTTGATAGGTGGTAGCCCGAGGGGTTGAGTATAACCTAGCTAGGGATGATCCTATCAATGGGGGTAAGCCCAAGTGGTTGAGTATAACCTAGCAGGGGACGAACTTGATACAGTTTCACCACTAATCAGTTGGTCATTTGTTTTACAGATGTGCACAGATTATATAGTAAAGGTAAAGTGATATAAAAAACATATAGTACATGATCCTACAGTACAACTAAAGGTGGTCTCTTAGGCTGCACCAGTATACGGTTTCATTTAAGCTGTTGCTTTGTATACTGTATATCTTGCCTTATATACTAAGTACATTATCTCATACTGATGTCCCTTATAGGGGCCCTATATTTAATGCTGCAGGTACAGGTGCTAGTAGATCTCCTCAGTAGGAGTACAGGACATCCAGCTATTATTACCAAGCTGTAAGTTGCTCCGGAGCATTATATGTGTCTAAAGTTAATATGTTTGTATTATATAGTTAATAGAGGCAGGGCCTATCCCGACCCTTATCAAATACCCTTTTATTTATAGGCTTTATAGACTATGTAAATTGAGGTGTGGTCATGTCTCGTACTTTTAACATTGTGGCCCCAATGGCCTAGCCATATGCATTTCCTTTTGGATTGTATTGCTGCTTACTGCATAAAGACATGTTAAGTATAGAATTTCTTTATAAAATGCATAGAAAGTGCATAAGTACAGGTTGGTTGTCCTGAGCCTTATCGGCGACAGGTGCCGATCCACCCTAACGGGACTTGGGGCGTGACACTAATTCTTCGATCAAATGTTTGATTTGATTAGGGGTTTTGATGTGATTGTCTTAAGGGTGTTGCAAGATGTTGATTGATGGTTTTACTACAGATTTTATTACATGATTTCTTCTCTAAATTGCATGGTCTTTTACCCCCATTTCACAGCCTCAAAGTGTTTGATAAAATGCCCTACAAAGGTTTCTTGAGGAAATGAATGTCCAAAGCATGAGATATGATATGAATAATCTTATGATTATGAGATGATCTTTTGCATATGATTATTCCTATATGAAGTATTGCACTAGAGCATATGATAAATCCTATATAAAGTGTTGCGTTAGACCATACCCATTCTGAGGGTACAAGAGCCAGGGTAACCATGTTTGGGGTTTTTACTCATCAAACATGCGAGGGGTTTATACTTCATCACCATGTTGGTAAGGTTTAATTCTGTCAACCTTGTGAGCGATTTATACCACATAACAAGTAGTTTATACCGTGAACATCTAGCTTGGTCTCTTCTGCACAGATAATATCCTATATGAGCATGAATTACTTAAGTATATTTTACTTAAGCATTGATCATACATGCCATACTGTTATATTATGTCTATTGTTTGACATTATGTATTTTGATTGCGATGCCTACTTGTTGTATTGCATCCTACATATATAGTACATTTAAATGTACAAATGCATACTCTATGTCTATATGATATCACCATGTAGGAATTGGTGCCAAGTTGATCCTCCTCCTCCATATGGCTAGTTTAGTGCTATTCAAGCTAGTTGGTGAGTCCTCTATTTCGGGGACCTAGTCTATGCTCTCTTAATATATATTGAGACTATGTAGTAGATGTGTTTTTGGACATGTTAAGTATCTATGATATGAGTTTAACTCTTGTCTTTAGACCATGATATTGTCTACGCTTTTCCCTTAAGTTTGTTTTCTCCATTCTTTAATCTTTGAATGCTTAATTTATTGCTTCTGCGACCAAGGATGTGTAATGATGCTTTATGAGGCTTGCTTAGGGTCCCTTCAGGTTCCCCTTTCGCCATGTCACATCTAGGCCTTGTGCTTGGGTCATGACAAACTTGGTATTAGAACAATAGGTTGTCATATCCTCAGAGTCCAACACACCATGTCAATCAATGTGTTATTCATAGTTGTGTTGTGCACCACAACTCTGAGTAGGAGGCTATGAGGTATTGTAGGAAATGTTTCACTTCTTCATGATCAATGTCGTGTGATAGAGTTAGGTCCCCTAGGGCTTATTGCTAACCCCTAAACGTTATATTTCAAGATATGTCTAAAGATACTCAAGATAGTGATATATCAAATATGGAGGTACAAAATGCTCTATTAGTAATGGCCAAAGTGATAATAACATTGGCAACTTAACTTAATCATCGAGTGGGTGCTCCCGAGACTTCTAGCGGGGAGAGGAGAAGTGCTGAGGCTAAGAGGGCCATTAATGTGGGTAAGTTCAAAAGTCTCAACTGTAGAGGTGTTTGTGGTGTGGCTCCTAATGGTATGTGTGCTAATTGTGGAGGGAGTCATAGATCCCCATGCTTGAGAGGCACCAATGCTTATATCCATTGTGTTAAGGAAGGGCATAAGAGGAAGGATTATACTTATAAACACTATAAGTATAAACAAGATGATGGTAGGATGACTAATCCCAAGTGTCAAAGGTGTGCAAAGAACCACTTTGGCCCATGTTAGTGGAACACTAGTGCTCGCTTTGGATGTGGTAAGGTGGCTCACAAGCTTGTGGATTGTATATTTATTCTAAGGGATGTAAGGGTGGTTGGCTTTTACACCATCATGGCTATGTTGATAAAGTGCCTCAACGAGGGGTTAAGGTATCCGATGCTATTACTAGTAAGTTAAAGTTTCCTTGGCTTTGATATGCATGCACTGTTAGGCCTAATGTGCCATTAATTCTTCTCTATTCTTCATGGTTGATGGTGGGGCTTCTTGTGTGCCCAAGTTATTATATGTATCTTAGGAGTCTATCCTTTTGTCGGGTATATTTCTGCTAGAAGGTTCATAGGTGATGGTCAGGTTTTGTATTGTATTAGATCTTGCTTTGTGGCTTGTTGAAGTTGACATGGTGGAATTTGATGTCACTATAGTAATGGAATGGTTGTATGCATGTCGTGTCTTCATGGATGATAGAACCGATAGAGGTAGGCTCGATTCCCTAATGAGACTGTTTTTGAGTAGGAGGTTATTAAATGGTAGCAAGGAAAGTAGGTCCATTTCATCCCCTAAGGTACAATTGGACTCTAAGAGGCTGCACTTGTAATTTGTGAGAAATGGAGGTGTTGAACATAAGTTGTTTTATCTACAGAATTGCTATTGTTGGTGGTTTAGGCTTTGAATGACCTTTTCAATATTTTGAATTTTAGGGTAGGGTCCTTTGGTTTGACTAGTACACCGGTTATGCCTATAAGTCTCATGAGTAAGATCTCTAATCCTTATCCTAATAGGTTTATGGTGGTTTTAGTGATGATAATATGGTTTGTTCCCTAATGAGGTAGTGCATGTGAATCATTTGAGGGTAGTATTACAATTTTAAGGAAGAAGTTAGGTGCTTATAGGAGAGATGGGAATTTTGGTCGCAAGAGGTTGACTTCCTAAGTTGCATGGTGCCCTGTGATGGTATTAAGGTGGACCTTTGTACGATGAAGGTGATTAGGTGTTAGCCTGAACCTTAACTTCCTTGGGTATTAGGAGCCTCTTGGCTATCAGTGGGATATTACCGGAGATTGTGAGTAGGTTCTCTTCTATTGTTACTCCTATGACTTAGTCGACCCTAAGTAAGGCCATGTTGTGATCTATGTTTTGAGAAGGCTGATTTGATAGGCACGGGAGTTGCTATTTTTTATGTTATTCCTTGGTGCTAGTAGGATTCATGTGTGTGAGGGTTGATCATTGATCCCTTCCAATTATGTAGACCAGAAATTATTTTCCAGAAAACCTACATGTATTTTACTTATTTTAATTTGAAATTTAAATATTATGATTCCTAAAATTCTATTGGTGTGTGGGTAATGTTTATTTGATAATTTTAATGTGATTTAAACCATTCTATGAGGATCTACTTTGGTTTACGACAGTTATAAGTATACATGTTCTCCCTTTGAAATTACTTATACATGAGAGAATACATTGTGGATTTAAATATGGAACTAATTATGCTTTCACTTCAACTTAATATTACAAATGTTGATTTTTAGGTAGAGTCTTAATTACCTATGTCATTTCGTCATTGTTAAGAGCATATGCATTTATATACACAAATTATTTGAAAAATTATGTTATGGGTAAGTCCACTTTCATTTTTATGGTATGATATTGATAAAAGTTTGGTTATGACAATCTTGTGATTGCATATATGTCTTTGATTTTGGCCCTTTAAGCATTTCGGGTACTTGCACCATTTTGTATATGAATGGGCTATTCCTATGCATGAGTATTATCACATGAAATTATGATTTTGACATTTGAACGTAAGTATGAATTATTATAAACGGTGTTTGGCTTTTAAGCCCAATTGTGGATTGAAATAATTTGAAAAATTACTATTGACTCGTTGAAAGTATGTACATGCACATTATAAGTATTTTTGTGGGATGACAACTTAGCTTGTTGTGTTGAGGGACTTCGAGTAGTTTGGGCTAGTTGAATAGCATGTTTCTAATGAGTGTAGAACCCGTAAGGTTGTAATATGATAGGCAAGGATGATCGATCTATTTAGTCAAATATGATGGGTTAGTCACTTCTCTAAGATTGATCTTTGGTTCAGGTTTTATCCCCAAGTGATAGTGAGGGTAGGTGATATCTCTAAGTGTTCTTTTCAAACTAGGTGTGAGCATTTTGAATATTTGTGGAGTTGTTTGGTTGGCTTATGTATCGGTTGTGTATATGGGTTTCATGAATAAGGTCTTAAAACCCTACCTTCATATATTTGGGGTGGCCTCCAGTGATGAGGTATTGATTTGTTTAGAGCTTGTAAATTATTTGGGGGTAGTGTTGAAAGTCTTAGATGATGAGGGGATTAGTTGCTAAATATAATAGATATGAGTTGAGGATAACAAGAAGTTTGTTAGAACTCCTTAGGGGTTATGGTATGAGTGTGCATTGGTTTTTCTGGTAGGGCTAGTGTTGTGGTTGGTTCTCTAGGTATACTAGTGTGTGTGGATAATGGTGTTAAGGAGATACCTACTAAAGTCCATCGGTCGTCTAGATAGGGAGTTAGGGTGAAGGAAGTAGTAGTATAGTGTTCTTGATGGTTACAAATCTTCTTGGGTTAAGAGGACTAGATTAGGCAAGGCCTTGATTTCAGCCTTATTAAAGTTGAAAGATTTGGGTGAGAGAACGATAGAGTGGAAGTTATCTCCCAAGGAGGAGATGGTGATTATGGTACGAAGTTGGTAGGTGTATTTAAGAATGACAATTAAGTTGAGGATTGTGAGTCCTTATAGAGTGCAGAGCAAGGTTGGTAAGGTTGCATAAATTTGGAAATTGCCTATGGTAGGGGTACGGTTTATCTGGCTTGTCATGCTTCTAGGATGAGGGGATTTGTTGGTGACCCTAGTTCTATAGAACTCTTTGAAGTTATGGGTGAGGTAGAGGATAAGCTATCTTAGAAAGAGGTGCCGGTGTAGGTATTGGATGGATAAGTGGTAAAATTGATTGATTGATAATGATGTAGTGTTTGTCAAGGCCCTTTGGAAGAGTACCTATTCGTATATGTTTCTCGGAGAGCCAGTACGAACATGAAGAAGCGATATCCATATCTCTTTCATTCTATCCAAGCTTATGATGACATACCAAGTCCATAGTCCTATGTTTCAGGCCCTATGTCATTCATGTACATTCATGTTTAAGTTGGCAAGTTTTTGATGATTTTATACTTATGTTGAGATTGAAAGTGTTTTTTTTAATATAATGTTGCATTCTTGTTGGGGCTAATTTGTCGATGAACACTCTTGTCTTGTACATCCCTTTTACATTAAGGGACGAATCTTCTCAAGGGGGAGATATTGTGATCGATCTTCTGTTTATGGTAAGTGGTCTGCCTTTCCCCTTAGTAGATCAAACAAAATAGGGAAAGGGGGGAGGTCTTTTTCTGTTTTTCCCAAGGGATTTGTAACAACCCCAAAAAGTGCCCGAAAATGTGCCTCGAAAGTATTCGGAATAATGATTTCCATATATCTAGAAATCCATTTGTTATTTTGCAAATCTGACTTTATAGTCTTATTCAGGGAGTAAAAATTAGGTGAAAGAGGTCTAACCTCGATTTAAGAGTGAAAAATTAGCAATTATAATTTTTTTAGCGATGACTTCCATAGAGCAATTTGTGCCCTTGGCGCGACGTGCCAAGGGCACGCTCATGTGTAATTCCTTTTTCGTGTTCTCTCCGCGACACGGAGAGGTATATTTTCCTAGCAGTGTTTTTCTTGTGCGGTCCAATTATTCTAACTATTGCGCCCAAGTTTTCCCAAGCATATTTTTATATATACTTAGCCAAATTTCACACTTAGATCATCCTAAACATTTTCCAACACTCAAAAACACTTAGCCATGTTTTCACTCCAAAATTCAAGACTGAAAACCCTCATCCGAAACTAAGGATTCTCTTCAAGCATCAAGCCTCCATCTTCAATCTTCACTAAGATCTTTTGCAAAGCAAAGGATGTAGTTTTAGCCATTGGGTTCTTCCACCCATGGTGCCCTAACCTCCTTTTTACTAATATTGCATGATTTAAAGTTGATTTTACATGGGGGTCTTTTATATTAAGAAATTTACTCCACAGTGATTTAAATTCACAAAAGTGTGGTTGTTTTAGCATGTTTTGAGCTCTAAATCCTTGACCAAATGTTGGATTTGATGAGGGGTTTTTGTGTGATTGTCTTGGGGTTGTTGCAAGGTGTTGATTGATAGTTTTACTACACATTTTCTTGCATGATTTCTTCTCTAAATTGCATGGTATTTTACCCCATTTTACACCCTCAAAGTGTTTGATAAAATGTCTGTCAAGAGTTTCTTGAGGAAATGAAGGTCCAAAGTATGATATATGATATGAATGATGTTATGATGGTGAAATGAGCTTTTTTATATGATTAGTCCTATATGAAGTATTTCACTATAGCATATTATAAATCATATATATAGTGTTACATTAGACCATACCCGATCCGGGGGGACAAGATTCTGCGTAACCATGTTAGGGGTTTTTACTCATCAACCATGCGAGGGGTTTATACTTCATCATTGTGTTAGTAAGGTGCGATTACCATCAAACATGTGAGGGGTTTATAGCATACAATGACCAAGTGGTTTATACCTTGAACATCTAGCTTGGTCTCTTTATGAAAGAACCATAAAACGAGACTCTTTCTACAAATATGATATCCTATATGAGCATGAATTACTTAAGCATGTTTTACTTGAGCATTGATCATTCATGTCATATTATTATATTATGTCTATTGCTTAATATTATTCATTTTCATTATGGTGCCTACTTATTGTTACATTGCATCATACTACTTAGTACATTCAAATGTACTAACGCATACTCTATGCCTATACGATGTCACCATGTAGGAATCGGTGCCCAAGTTGATCCTCCTCCTCCGCATCGCTACTTTGGTACTATTCAAGCTAGTTGGTGAGTCCTCTACTTTGTGGACCTAGTGTATGCTCTCTTAATATGTATTGAGATTCTCTTTTTATGTTCTATTCGACTATGAGGGTTAGTCTGGTTACTTGATCTTGGCCCCCTGCTCTTATCTATATAGTAGAGGTGTTTATTGGACATGTTAAGTATCTATGATACAGTTTAACTCTTTCCTTTTGACCATGATATTGTGTAAGCTTTTCTCTTAGCCTCATTTTCCTAATTTTATAATCTTTGAATGCTTGATTCATTGCTTTCGCGACCAAGGATGTGTAACGATGGTCTATAAGGCTTGCTTGATTTACTTCAGGTTCCCCTTGCGCAGAGTCATGGCTAGGCCCTAGGCTTGGGTCAGGAAAGTCAAATACAGTTTTCTATTTTGTTTTGGACTTGTATTTAAGTGATTATAAATAGCTTTCTCAGGTTGATTTTAGTAGGGAACGAAGGAGAATGACTTGAAAAAAGAGAGAAGTGCACAGAAACACTTGGAACACAACATTGTGGCTTTAATCAACATTTTGTGGTTTCTTGTGAAGAGTTTGGGATTTCTTATTCTTAAATTCATCTTTGTAAGTACTTAATTATGTTATTCCATATCATGATTAATGTATATACAATGATTCTGCATAGCTAAATCCACAACTAAGGTTGTGAGAACCATAAAGAACTAACAAGGTAAAATCAAATAATTCATAATTTTTAGAAAGTGTGCATGCATATATTAATTAATTATCTTCTTTCTGATAGATTTTTAATAGTGGCCGATGTTAGAACTTGCCTAGTTGTTACTGACTGGATCATGGTAGTAATAAATGGGAAAAGAGATTAATTAATAGGATTCAGTTGATTTCTTCTCTCCTAATCAACCAAACTGGATCAAGGGGAAGTTGTACTAGGACAATAGATAAGGTTTAGTAATGTGATACGATGGGGATGGATCAAATCACATAGTATAAGTTACCTATCGTCTAGATCAAAGGGTTTGGTAAATTTAACTTACAGTTCCGCATGGAAAATACAAGAAAAGATTACGGTTAACTAGTAGTACTAAGTTAGGGAATCATGGGGAGCACAATACCCTAGTTACTCTTCCCATTGGTTTCACAATACTTGTTCTAGTTTAGGTTTACTTTTGCAAAATTACAAACCCTCCTCTTTGGTAGATAAGTAGGTTAATTCACTCGACCTACTTGAAATTACACTGAGTTTACCATATTCGCCATGGGATTTGACCCTAACTTGGTTATGTTATATATCTTGACAACGACCGCTTTAACCTTCAAAAAGGAGGTGTAGCTTGGGCAATCTAATGATTTTGTCACTATTTTTGGGGAATATGACTAGACTAATTTAATTTGACTAATTCAGGAATTAATCCTTATTTCCCTCATTTTATATTTTTGGTTGTTTTTGTTTTGTTTCAGTGTGAAGGTATAGTGTATGCACAACAGTTGAAGTCGTTGCATACTCTTGACTCCGTTTGACTCTGAGATCCAAAAAACGCTTAGAGGAATGACCCTAAACAACACGAACAACATATTAAATGAGGCAGTGAATGCAACACTAAACTAGAACAACAATTATAAAAACCCACCTCCGCTTGAGGATATTAACCCACTGCTATAGGATCTTCAAGACACAACTCACACATGGAATCATTATAAGCTTAATCCTATAGTGATAGATGCCACTGGAGCTATTGTGTTTCCTCCACTATTGGACTATACAAAAGTAATTATTTTGAGTTGGTTACAGCAAATACTATAAAATCAAGGGTTGTTTGTGGGCCTACCATTAGAGGATCCACATAACCATCCACAAAATGTTGTCTTTGTTTGTAAGAGCATGATGGGAAGCCAATCTATGAATGTCATTGGGCTCTTTGTCTTCCTATTGTCTTTAACAAGATATGCAACAATATGGTTATCTGAGCTCCCAAAGAGTTTGATCACTAGTTGGGTTGAACTGCAGAAAGCCTTTTTAGAGAGGTTCTTTTGGAGGTCAAAGAAGTTGAAGATGAAGGACTAGATCAACAACTTTGAGCAATTGCCTGGTGATTCAATCAACACAACGTAGGAGAGGTTCACAAGTACCTGAGGAGTATCCCTGACCATAAGATCGTGGATGATGCCTTAGTGGAGATCTTTTGTAAAGACTTGGATGAGAATAGCCCAGTTGTTGGTGATAATATCATGGGAGGCTTATTTCTAGATCATCCATTACTGGTGATTGCTGAAAGGTTGGAGAAAGTGGTCAAAACAAATTATGCATGGGGGATGAGAAATAAGTCAACAACTAAGAGCTCATTCGCAGTTAGTACCTAGTTCGGCACAATCAAAGATAAATGAGGATATGATGCAAGAGCTTACTGGTATTAGTACTAATATGGAGTTGGTGATGATGTAGAACCATAAACATATGAATGCAATAACTCATCAGCCACCACGAGCACCCATGTATGAGGAGCCTTACAATGAGAAGGACACTTACTTTGTCACTGATTAGATGGCGTGTTTCCAGACTAATGTCCAAGGGCACAATCAGGACAATTAGCGCCAAGGTCAAGTAATCAAGGTTGACACATTAGTAGGGATGGCGCTTTCAGAGATAACAATCGAGGAGGCAACTATTAAGCATAGAAGCCATGACATATATGCTGATCGGGGATGTTGAGATGGTAACAAAAATGGTCTATATGTGCCACCATATAATCGAGATTCTGGTAATAGTGGTTCTCAAATTGAGAAGATGTTTGACAAAGTATTGAAGAAGGCTGACTCTAAGGATGAGACCTTAAAGGGGATGAAATCTAAAATTTGTAGTACCAAAAAGAAAATTGAGTCTCATTCTATTGCAATCAAGAAGCCAAGCAATTGTTTAATTAGAGGTCGACTCAATTGAACTAGAACCAGAAAGGTTCATTACCCAGCAACACAGTTTACACCCAAAGAATGAGGGGCAGTGTATAGCAATGACTAAGCATGGTGGCAAATAGACTATTCACCCTTCGATTGTAGTTGATGATGATGATTCTCTTAAAGAGATGGTCGAGAATAAGGATGCAGAGACCAAAGATGTTCATGCCAATGATGGAGTGAGTGATACTATAGTAACACCATAGAAGTTGAAAGCCATTCCTAGACCTCCCCTCATTTTCCTCAAAGACTAAAAAGGAAGGAGGAGGAAGGTAAATTATGGCACTTCATCTCCATGCTGAAACAACTCTTTATCAATATCGCTCTTATTTAAGCATTCAACAAGATGTCCTATTATACAAAGTTCATGAAAGCCTTGGTCACGAACAAGCTGGATATGAGCCAGGACCTCGCCCAAGATCTTCAACATTGTAGTACAATATCAACAAGGTCCTTCGTACAAAAGCACGAAGATCCTAGAGCATTCACCATACCCTTAACCATTGGAGATATTGAGTTCGCAAGGGAATTATATGATCTTGGTGCCAGGGTCAATCTGATGTACCTTGCAGTGTTTAAGTAACAATGCTTGGGATCCCCTGCTACTATGAGCATGAAATTGTTGACGTCTGATCAAACTCTGAAGAAGCTTGTAGGGATGCTATATTACATCCTTGTCAAAGTCAAGAAATTAATATTCCCCAGAGACTTTATGATCCTTGATTATGAAGTTGACTTTGAAGTTCTAATCATCTTGGAAAGGCCCTTCTTAGCCACTGGGTGAGCACTAGTGGATATGGAATCTGGCTAACTCAAGTTTCAATTGAACGATGAAGAAGTTATCTTCAACATTTGTCATTGTTGAAGTGGATCGATGACTTGAAGATGGATGTTTGGGCATTTGGTGAAGTCTTAGAACTAAGATGTCCAAGTCATGCCGCTGATGTGTTGTAAAAATGCAACACTTTTGATGCTTAAAACTTGGAATTTTGTGTGTTCTTAATGCGATGTTAGTAGATTTGATGTATTTTTATGTTTATTTTGCGGGATTACAGGGTTGGCATAACATTTGGGCTAAGTGTGCAGAATATGCTGAAGCTAAGGTTCCACAAGACCCTTTTTGGTCCATAAATATGGTTTCATAGACAATTCTAGTGAAGGGTAAATTTCTGAAGTTAAGTCTATGAACAAACAGACGAGCCATAAACTTGGTGTTATGCCCTGAGGATCAAAAAGTGAGGAGTTGCTGAAAAGTCATCAGACAAAACATCCAATGGGCCATAGAATTTTATATGGGATATACAAGAATGTCAAAGAAGTCATCCCTAGATTTGAAGAAGCAATATACGAAAGCTTGACTACAGGCTGTAAAATGTTATACGACCTGTAGAATCTGCCGTAGAGTCTGCCTACCTAGTTATTCTATTCTATTTTAGTTTGATATTTTAAACACTATAAATAAGATTTTTAGGTTGTTTTTCATATGACATAATAGTGGGACATAATATAAAATTAGAGAGCTTGCGAAAAACTTTGCAAAACTTTATTTCATCTTTAGATTTCAATCTATTGATTCTTGTTGAAGAGTTAAGATTTCTTGTGCTTAATTCTCTTGTGTAAATGCTCAATAATGTTATTCAAATTCATAAGTTGTGCATTTACATAGTCCATAATAGCTAAATCCACAACTTGGGTTGCGGGAACCATAAATAACTAACAAGATAAAATCAGGTAATTCATAATTCTTGAAAAGTGTGCATGCATGTATTAATTATTTCTCTTCATATTGAATGCTTTCTAATGGTGGCCAATGTTAGAACTCGCCTAGTGTTACTGACTGTAACAAGGTAGTAATAAATAGGAAAAAAGAATAACTAAGAAGATTCAATTAATTTTTGTCAACTAATCAACCACACTAGGCCAAGTATAAGTTGTACTAGAACAATGGGTAAGGGTTAGTAATATCACACTACGGGGGTGAACCAAATCACGTAGTGAAATTTGCCTCTCGCTTGAGCCAAAGGGTTTGGAGAATTTAACTTACTGCTCTATATGCTATAAACTCGAAAAGAATTTGATTATCTAGTGATAGCGAGTTAGGGAATCATGGGGAATATAATATCATAGTTACTATTCATACTAGTTTAACACTACTATTAGTTTAGGATTACTTTTTATAGTTTTCACAAAATCCCCCATTTGGGGATATAAGTTAGTTAATTAACCCGAGTTGCATTGAAATATTCTAAATTTGTATATTCCCTGTGGGATTCGACCCTATTCTTGGTTAGTTTATGTATCTTAACAATGATCGCTTTAGCCTCAAAAAGGAGGTGTAGCTTGGACAATATCAAGATTTTAGTGCCTTAGCCGGTGGATATGATTATACTTGTAGAATTTAAGTAATTTGGGAATTAATCCTTATTTCCTTTATTTATGTTTTTTGTTGTATTTTGTTTTATTTCAGGATACAGGTGTATTGTATGGCCAGTATGTGAAGTCTAGGCATTCCCTTGTCACGACCCAAGCCTAGGTCCTAGGCGTGATTGGTGAATGAGGAATCCGAAAGAATCCCAAACAAGCCTCTTAGCATATCATACATAAATCCTTGGTCGCGGAAGCAAGACAAACAACTTAAGAAACATCAACAAGGGAAATTGGGACCAAGGGAAAGATAAAGGAGAGAGTAATACTTAAACATAATTTATGACTCAAAGCTCAAGCATAATACACAACTTGTTCAACAACACCTCTAAACATAGATACTTAGCGGGGACCAAGACAAAGCAAGCAGGCTCACCCTCATTGTTAAAGTAGCAATAAAGAAGAAAGTAGCAATACATAGCATAGGAAACACAAACCAACGTACCCGGAGTGAAGGACTCACCAACTACGTTAAGAGACAATCGTACTAGCCACGTAGATGAGAAGGATGATCAACTTGGGCTTTGATCAAGACATAGTGATATCATGCAGGGAAGACTATGTGTTAGTACATTTGAATGTACTAACTATGTAGGATGCAATACCACAACAGATAGGCATCATAGTCAAAATGCATAATAATAGGCAATAGGCATAATATAACAACATAACTTGTATGATTAATGCATAAGTAAAAGATGCTTACAATTCATTCAACTCATATAGGTCATAATACATAGAAGAGACCTCAACCGACATAGAACAAGACCAAGCAAGCTACGACTTGAAATCCCGATGATTACCTCTCACCGGTAAAGAGGTGTTCTACTTGCCAAGGTAAACCATACTTCAAACTCATAGCAACATGATACATTTCATATGAAGTAAATTTTCTTACAGGAACTGACCTAATTTCGAAAAGGATTTAATACCCTACTTTAACTTATGACAAGACTACCCAATTTCTTGTGAAGGGACCCTCCTTAAGGGAACATGACCCAATTTCGGAAAGAATTTTACGAGATGGTTCACTAGATGGATCTATTAGTATAGCAAGGGTATCACATCATTGTTATAACCTAAGACTAGGGTATAGATGTGACACAACGAATGGGGAACCGAAAGGAATCCTAATCAAGCCTCTAAACTTATCATTAGACATCATTGGTCGCGTTAGCATGTAAAAGACATAAAATAAGACTAAGGCGCAAAGGGGGCTAATGGATAGCTTGCAAAATATCATCCATAAGGGCCAAGGAGTCATAGCTCATAATGTAGATACATAACTTGTCTAACAAGCACCAATAAATACACAGATAAAACAACGGCCAAGATAAAGTAACCGGGCTCACACTTATAGTCAAAATAGAACATAAGAAAATGTATCAATACATAGAAAATAACAACATAGACTAAGGTCCCCAAAGTGGAGGACTCAACAACTAGCTTTGAATAGAATCGATCTAGTCACGTGGAGGAGGAGAACGATCAACTTGAGCACCAGTTCCTGCATGGTGATATCATGTAGGTAAAAGTATGTGTTAGTAAATTTGATTATACTAAGTATGTGGGATGCAATGCAATAACAAATAGACATCATACTCAAAATGCATACATTATATAATAGGCATAGTATAACAATATAACATTTATGTTCAATGCATAAGTAAAACATGCTTAAGTAGCTCATCCTCATAAAAGATATCATATATGTAAAAAAGACCAAGCTAGCTATTCAAGGTATAAACAAAGTGATGGTTGTGTGGTATAAACCCCTCAGATGGTTGATGATAATTACACCTTATCAACATGGTGAAGAAGAATAAACCCCTCGCATGGTTGATGGGTTTAAACCCCCCAAGAGGGTTACCCGGGCTCTTGTCCCCCCCGGATCGGGTATGGTCTAATGCAACACTTTATATAGGATTTATCATATTTTCTAGTTCAAAACGTCATATAGGCATAATCATAGACATAAGCTCATTTTAGCATCATAATATCATTCATATCATATCTTAATCTTTGGACCTTCATTTCCTCAAGAAATCATAACCGGACATTTTATCAAACACCTTGGGGTATGTAATAGGGGTAAAAGACCATGCAATTTGGAGATCAAATCATGCAAAAAAATCTATAGTAAAACAATCAATCAACACCTTGCAATACCACAAGACATTCACATCAAAACCTTTCATAAAATCCAACATTAGATCCAAGATTTAGAGCTTAAAACATACTAAACAACCATACTTTCATGAACTAAAATTACCGTGCAGTAAATTTCTCAACAATATACAAGACCTATATGTAAAATCAACTTAAAGTCATACAATATTAGTAAAAAGGAGGCTTAGGTACCATGTATCGAAGGACCCAATGGTTCAAGACCATATACCTTAGCTTTTGAGAAGTTCTCGGTGAAACCTGAAAATAGAGGCTTGTAGATTTAAGATAATCCTTACTTTGGGATGAGGGTTTTGAGTCTTGAATTTTTGATTGAAAACATGGATAAGTGTTTTGGTGAGAATTGAAAAATATTTAGGATGATATGAGGGTGTAATAAGGATAAGTATAGGTAAAACTACGTTTGGGAACACTTAGGCCCATGACTTAAAAGTCTTGGACCTAGACAACAAAATTGGGCAAAATTAACACTGCTCCGCAATAGAGGCGCATCGCGGAGCTGTCATGGATCGCCTCTGGAAATTTAATTTTTTGAAATTTGAATTTGTGATTTGATGGCTCTAAAATCAGGGTTAGATCCTTCTCTCCCTAATTTTAACCCCCTAAAAAGGAATATGGAGTTGGATTTTTGATATCACGCACGGATATTAAGATATATGGAAATTAAAATTCTAGACGTTCCAAGATATATTTTTGGGCACATTTTGGGGTCGTTTCAATCATCCTATGGTGGCACATAGTTTTGGGATTTAGGGAGTCTCCTGTAGTGCAATAGGTGTTAAATCTAATCCCATGGAACATGTAAGATAATCATAGCTTTAATAACTTGCAACAACATAGAGGACATGACACGAGTAGCTCATAACATCATTGACCTCAAATGATGAGCCAACTTCAAACATAAGAATAGATCATCATCAAACTTACCCTTTTAACATCAACATTAAGGGGCTCACAAGAGGAGAAATCTTTAAGAAAGGTCTCAAACCCGGCTTTACAATATCAACAATATTTCCATAAATTAGACACATCTTAAAATCATAATGAAGCCTTTCAACTGATAACACATGCATTGGACCTCCAATTCCTCAAAAAATCATAACCGAATATTTTATCAAACTCTTGGTGGGTGTGTATTGCTATTGTAAAACTATGCACTTCAAGAGTGAAAATATGCAAGTAATTCCCATGTAAAACTATTAATCAACACTTTGCAACACCCTCAAACAAAATACATCAACACCCTTCATCAAATCCAATATTAGATCCAAGATATAGAGCTCAAAGCATGCTAAACAACCATACTTTCATGAACTTAAATCACTGTGTAATAAATTTCTTAATATATAAAACCAACATATCAAATTAACTTTAAACCATACAATTTAAGTAGAAAAGAGGATTGGTGACCATGGACGACAAGCCCTAATAGTTGAAAACCACATACCTTAGCTTTGGAGAAGCTCTTGATGAAGATTTAAAATGGAGGATTGACGCTTGAAGAAAATCCTTAGATTCGGAAGAGGTTTTGAGACTTGAATCTTGAGAGAAAAATTAGTCTAAGTGTTTGAGTGAGTTTGGGGAATGTTTAGGATGCTATAACGGAGAAATAAGGCTACGTATAAGTATTTTCTAGTATGGGAACCCTTAGGCCCAAGATTTGAAAGTCTTGGATGAAGTAAAAAAAATAGGACCAAAATAACACCGCTCATCGATGCGAATTACTCACTAGAATTTGCATTTCTGCACATACGAGTTCTACGAAAATGGGCATAAATTCTTTATTCAAACTCAGAATGAGGTCAAACTAAGTGCGTTGGAAGTCTAAGTAAAAGAGCTTTAATTATATAGGTCAATGGTGACCCAGTTCGTTGTATGGTAAGAGATATGCCCCATTAAATTTGACCCTCCTAAATTGTATTTTTTGTGACTTTTGAATTTTGATACGGTTGCTCTAAAATTTGGGTTAGACCTATTCACCACTCTATTTTGCCCCCCGAACAAGAATAAGAAGTCAAATTTTTGATATCATACATGAATTTTGAGATATATGTAAATTACAGTTCCAGTCACTTTCGAGGAATATTTTGGGCACTTTTTGGGCTCATTTCAATATCTCGACCTTGGGAATATTCATCCTCGAATGTCAAAGAAACATGTATGAGAAGAGTAATCATGAAAAAATAAGCCCCAACAAGAATGCAACAATACATTTAAAACATCATTTTCAAAATATCAACATAAGAGTCAAAAATCATCATAAACTTGTTAACATAAACATAGATGCATGCAAATGACATAGGGGCTGAAACATAAGACTTGAATCATGAAAGGATTTGATATGTCATCATAAGCTTGAATAGAATGAAAGAGATACGGATATTATTTCTCCGTGCTTGCACCGGGTCCCCGAGAAATACATACAAATAGACGATTCTTTCAAAGGGCCTTGACAAACACTATATCCTCATCAATCAACTTCTCTACTCATCTATCAAACATCTCCATCATGACCTCTTTCTAACCCAACTATCCTCCACCTCACCCAAAACTTCTAAGAGTTCTATAGCACTTGAGTCACCAATACATCCCCTCAACCTAGAAGCACGAAAAACTGGATAAATCGTACCCCTATAATAGGCAATTACCAAAGTTATGCAACCTTACCAACCTCTCTCTATAATCTATAAGGACTAACAATCCTTAACTTAATTCTCAACCTTAAATACACCTAACCCACTTGGTACCATAACCACCATCTCTCCCTTGGGAAACAACCTTCACTCTATCATCTTCTCACCCAAAACTTCTAACCCTAATAAGGCGGAATCAAGGCCTTGCCTAATCTAGACCTCTTAACCCAAGAAGATTTGGAACCATAAAGAATGCTATACTACTATGCTCAACTTCTCTCAACCTAAATTTTAATCTCACAAACTGATGGGCCTCACTACTCTCCTCCTTGTCATCATCAACAACATATGCTAGGCTATCTAGAGCACCGACTGCAACATTAGCCTTACCAGGGAAAAACAACAATGCACACTCATTTCATAACCCTTAAAGAATTCTAACCACCTACTTGCTATCCAAAATGTACTCCTATCATATTTAGCAAATAATTTCTCATCCTCCATGACTTGGAACACTACTTCCAAATAATTCAGAAGCTCTAAACAAATCAATACCTCATCACTAGAAACCACCACAGAAATATCACAACAGGGTTTTAAGACCCTATTCAGGAAACACACAAACACTACCGATGCATAAGCCAACCAAACCACTCCACCAATATTCAAAATGATCATTCCTAGTTCAAAAGGGAACTTAGGGATATCACCTACCCTTCTCCACACTTAAGAGCAAAACTTAAACCTCAAATAAACCTTCGAGAAGTGACTAACCTATTATAGTTAACCAAATCCTTAACCATCATATTACAACCTTACGGGTTCTACACTCATTAGAAGCATGCTATGCAAGTAGCCCAAACTACCCTAAGACCTCAAACCTATCAAGCTAAGTCCAACCAAGATCACCAGACAAGACTCTATGTATTGATGACAAAGAGAAACCCTTATAGACCCCTACTAGCCATAATAGACACATGCAAACATCTGGGAAACACACAGGAAACCTATTAGCAGAAAGGAGTCTTACAAGGGATAGCAACTCCCAGACCTATCAAATCACCCTACTCAAAATATCAGTCAAAACATTGGCCTTACTTAATGTCAACTAAGTCACAAGAGAGGCAATAGAAGATAACCTATTCACAACCTCTAGTAATAGTCCGTTAAGCCCAAGAAGCTCCTAATACCCAAGGAAGTCAAGGTCTAGGCTAATCACTAATCACCTTCGTATTACTAGGATTCACCTTAATACCATCATCCGACATCACACGACCTACGAAGGAAACCTCTTACAACCAGAACCCCCATTTCTCCTATTTAGCATCCAACCTTCTTCATTAAACTTTGTAGTGCTACCCTCAAAAGACTTACATGCACTACCTCATTAGGGAATACAAACCATCATATCATCACCAAAACCACTATAAGCCTATTAGAGTAGGGGCTAAAAAAAGATCTTATTCATGAAACTTATAAGCATAACTGGTGCACTTGTCAAACTAAAAGACACTACCCCAAATCCAATTGATCAAAAAGGGACATTTAAGGTCTCATCTACCACCACCACCAATTCTATAAACTAAACAACTTAGGTTTAACATATCCAATTCTCACAAGTTGATAAAATACAACCCCTTAGAGACTAATTGTACCTTAAGATGTGAAAAGGACCTACCTCCCTTGCTACCATTTGACAACCTCGCACTCAACGACGAGCTCATTAGTGAATCAGGATCTAATTCTATGGGTCCTACATCCATGAAGACACAACATATAAGCAACCATTCCGTCCTTAGTATGACATAAAAATCCACCATGCCAACTCCAACAAGCCACAAGGCAAGACCAAATGCAATAAAAACCCAGATCAACACCTATGAACTTTCTAGCAGCAATATACCCAGCCAAGAGGTAAACACCAAAGGTTCACATCACAACTCGGGACGTAAAAGAAACCCACTAGAAACCAAAGAAATAATGAAAGAAATAGTAAAACTCGGATCCATCAATATCAAAACCTTTAACTTACCTTTCTTTGCCTTCCCCTTCGAAGCGGAATGATCAACTAGAAGAGCAAATAACACTTATTAAACGGGAAAGCCCTATATTACTTCTAAAGTATGACAGAGACTATGAAGAAGGAAAACATTTCTTAAAACATCTCATAGCCTTATACTCATAGTTTTGATGCATAATACAACTAATAATAAGACTCTAATCAATGCGGTGTGTTAGACTCTGAGGATCTATCAACCTAGTGCTTTGATACTATGTTTATCACTACCAAAGCTTAGGGCCTAGACGTGACCGACGAATAGGGAACCCGAAGGAACCCCATACAAGCCTCTTAGCATATTATACACATATCCTTGGTAAGGGAAGCAAGACAAACAACTTAAGAAACATAAATAAGGGATGGTTTCTCTTGGCTATATGGTTCATCTGGGGGAGAGATTGAGCTTCAAGAAATAGTAAACGATCATATCAATACACAAATGTATAACTCCCCAATAAGGCAAAGAGGTTTTCAACAACCCTAGAACTAGTTCAACTTGAAAACTGTCTTTTCATCTACACAAAATTCGTAGGAGTCCACAAAAGAAGGCAGTACGAAATAACATAGAATAAGAAAGTTTTATACTCACTCAAGGGAACTAGAAAGGAAGCAATATGTCCAGTCACCTGGTCTTTAGGATTCTTACTATAGCAAGTGAGACTAAGCAAAAATATGAAGGATAGGTAATTCTTTATCAACTCTACTAGATCAATCACATTTGAGACATAAGGAAGGAGAATTAGCGGCATCTCCTTCGAGAAGAACCCATATTCTTTCTGTAATACTATGAAATAGATTAAGAAAAACTTCATTTTCTGAGTCAAGGTTTGCATTTAGCTAAGGTAGAAGTTTGTTAGCAAGTGGAAAGTCAATAAGGGGGTCATTCTCTTCTAATTGAACTTCTCCCCACTTACTTGAATTCCTTCTAATTATAGGGTTATTGGTGCATCACCATTTTCTTCTGCTAACTAAGGGAAAGAGAAAAGAGAGAGTAATACTTAAATATCATTTATGAGTTAAAGCTCAAGCATAATATACAACTTGTCCAACAATACCTCTAAATATAGATACTTAGCGGGGGCCAAGATAAAGCAACCAGACTCACCCCCATTGTTAAAGGAGTAATAAAGAAGAAAGTAGCAATACATAGCATAAGAAACATAGATCAACGTCCCCAAAGTGGAGGATTTACCAACTAGCTTGAGACACAATCGTATTAGCCACGTGGAGGACAAGGATGATCAACATAGGCTTTGATCCCTACATGGTGATATCATGTAGCCAAGAATATACGTTAGCACATTTGAATATACTAAGTATGTAGGATGCAATGCAACAAGAGATAGGCATCATAATCAAAATGCATAATAATAGTCAATAGGCATAGTAAAATAATATGGCATGTATGATCAATGCATAACTAAAACATGCTTACAATTCATTCAACTCATATAGATCATGATACATAGGTGTGGGAAGATACCTCAACCAACATAGAATAAGACCAAGTGAGCTACGACTTGGAATCCCGATGATTATCCCTTATTGATAAAGAGATGGTCTACTTGCTAAGGTAAATCATACTTCAAACTTATGGGAACGTGACCCATTTCATATGAAGTAACCTTCCTTATAGGAACCTGACTCAATTACGGAAAGGATTTATGACCCCATTTCAACTTATGAGAACATTACCTAATTTCGTGTGAAGCAATCTTCCTTACAGGAGTATGATGGAATTTCGAAAAGGATTTTAAGAGATGGTTCACTAGATGTGTCATACCCAAAGTCACGTTAAGGCAGACTAGCACCTATTGTCGATAAAGCTCGGGAGAACTAACCTATATCCATACTTTCTATATATATTATAAGAGATTTCTACATTCAACATGCTTTAAGAAAGTAAACCATAATAACAAGCCAAAAAAATGCATATGACTAGGCCGTTGGGTCCACGTTATCTAAAGTATGAGACACCACCACAAATAATTTACATAGTCTACAAAGCCTCTAGATAAGGAATAATATCTGATAATGGTTGGGATGGGCCCTGCCTTGAATAGCTATACAATATAAAAATATAACCTCTAGACACACAAAGCACTGAAGCAACCTGGAGCTTGGTAACAGTAGCTGGATATCTTGTACTCCTACTAGGGAGAGCTACTAGCAACTGTACCTATGGCATGAAATGCATATCCTCCGTAAGGGACGTTAGTATGAGATATTATACTGAATATGTAAATTAGAAAATATTGTATATGAAGTAACAACTCAAATGAAACTATGCATTGGTGTCAGTATAATATACCACATTTTGTAATATTGTTGGATAATGTACTTTACTTTTTTGTATTACTTTATCTTTACTATATAATTTGTGCACAAAATGTAATATGAATAACCAACTGATCAGTGGTAAATCTATATCGGGATTGGTCCCTGCTAGGCTTTTCCTTTCACCCCTAAGGCTACCCCCATAATGGTAACAACCCTTGCTAGGTGATTCTTCCACCCCTCGGGTTACCACCCATCAATAAGCAACATACTTTAATTTATCTACTTTTGAGATAATTATTTTGATGGTCATAATATTAGAGTTGTAGGACTGCAGATGTAGCATGTGACATAAATTATCATACAAGACAATAGGACAATGAAAAGAGTATATTACACAAATAATAAAATGCGTGAAACAACTCATGAATTTTATTTAGCAACCAGAACCCATGTATCTTGGTATCCAATTATGTATGGAGATATTTAGGTGACTATGTATGGGAGCATATGAACATGTTAAAGCATGGAGACATGGTTAATAGTTGTGTTGGAGTTTGTAAGTGCCTTTATGTGCCAAGGAAGAATCTAAATTTTATGCCAAATAATACAAAATCAAGTATCCTTATATACCTCGATATATGACCTCGTTATTACCTCCGAGTAACCTCTTTTTCCATTAAATATTTATTTATAATAAAGTGGTCAATAATACTAGTATTAGCATCTAAGAAACACTTTTTGGTAGTCTAATCTTATAAAAAGTAACATCCGGACAACAAGTTTGTATTTAGCGACCCAAAGGCATTCTTTCAACCTTTCCACTTATAATCGTATTTTCTTATAACCATTCTTATGTACATGAAATATAAAGCTTGTTTTAGGCCCAAATCAATCTTACAACAGTTCACAAGGTACAAGACAAAACAATCTTACACAACACACAAATAAACAGCATAATATTACGTCGTCTCGCTACATTTAGACGTCAACAATTTTGAACCTGTTTCAACTTTAACCAGACATTATCCAACATTATTTACACATAAAATCAGCCTCAACATAGTCTAAAAATAGTCCCAAAGTAGCTGAAGGTCATGCAAAAATAATTCCCAACTACCAGCCTCCAAGTTCGTACTAAGAACACAATTATGATATCATATAAGAACTCACTTTTATGGACTATAAAAGTGGTGCAATAGATAACAAACTAAAACTTGTTAAAAATATAAGTCTTACTTCATAATGTAGCCATACAATAAGAGAAAAACCTCTTATGTAACAAGAAAGTACACAATAATCCTTGGGACACATGTTGTACAAATTTTTTAGCACAGGCATAACTAGCATATAATTCTTATTTTTCATGAAGAAATCATACTAAATACTCAACGATAATTGCTTACCTTTACCTTCAAGTTGTAGGGCTCCTACAAAAACCATAAAAGTCTCTTGTGGATACTTGTGAAGTCAAGAAAGAGTTGAGAGAAAACTTGGAAAAACAATCTGACTTTTGTTCAAGTTAAATAACTTGAGTGAGCTACTTATAAGCCCCTTTTAAAGGGGAACTTAGCCGAATTTATTTTTCATCATAAGCTTTATTTTATCAAGTGAGTAACATACCATTTTATCCCTTTCACTTGGGCCTTAATGGTCTCCAAATTGATAGGCCTTTGCTACCCATTTTTCTCCTTTCTCTTTAGTTAGTTTGGTCCTAAATTATCAAATGAATTGTGATGTCTTTGGGTCTTTTTAAAATTCTTTTTGTAATGAAAATATCTTAACACGGACTTTATTCATAATTAGACTTGGATAGATTTGACGTCGGGCCTCGTCTCCATATAGCTAGTAAATTTAAGCTAAGCAAGTAGGTGATTCACCTACTATCTTCCTAAGTCATACAAGCATCTCACTTTTATCACTTTATTTAAGGTCGAGGTCTCCTCAATTTGACTTAAATCTTGTATGTACTCAACCCTCTTAAGAATTAGATGTACATATCACCCTCTAATTTTAGATTCAAGTACCTTTAAAAATAGGCACTAATTTGACCAAGCCATATCATATTTCATGTACATAAGACTAGTGCATGTAAAGCGTGGGGTGTTACAAAATGGATTCACTAGTATAGCAAGGACATAACATCATCCTATGGTGGCACATAGTTTTGGGACTTGGGGACTCGCCTCTAGTCCACTCGGTGCTAAATCTAATCCCACGGAATATATAAGGTAATCATAGCTTTAATAAGTTGCAACAAACTAGAGGACAAGGCTAGAGTAGCACATAACATCATTGACCTCAAATGGTGAGCTTAACTTCAAACATAAGAATAGATCATTATCAACCTTACCCTTGCATTAACATCAATATTAAGGGGCTCTCAAGAGGTGAAATCTTTAAGGAAGGGCTCAAACCTGGCTTTACAACATCATCAACATTTCCATGAATTAGACAAAGCTTAAAATCATCATGAATCCTTTCAACTCATAACATATGCATTAGATCTCCAATTCCTCAAGAAATCATAATCGAACATTTTATCAAACACTTGGCGGGTGTATACTGCTAGTGTAAAATTATGCAATTCATGAGTGAAAACATGCAAGTAAATCCCATGTAAAATCATTAATCAACACTTTGTAACACCCTCAAACAACATACATCAACACCCTTTATCAAATCCAACATTAGATCCAAGATTTAGAGCTCAAAGCATGCTAAACAATCATACTTTCATGAACTCAAATCACTATGTAGTAAATTTCTTACTATACAAAATTCACATGTAAAATCAACTTTAAATCATGCAATTTAAGTAGAAAAGAGGGTTGGTGACCATAGGCGAAGGACATAATAGTTGAAACCCATATACCTTAGCTTTAGAGAAGCTCTTGATGAAGATTGAAAATAGAGGCTTGAAGCTTAAAGTAAATCCTTACCTCTAGAAAAGTTTTTAAGACTTGAATCTTGAGAGGAAAATTGGTTGAAGTGTTTGAGTGAGTACTAGGTAATGTTTAGGATGATACGAGGGTAAAATAAGGATATGTATAGATATTTTCAAGTATGAAAATCCTTAGGCCCAAGACTTGAAAGTCTTGGACCGAAGTAAAAAAAAAGGACCAATATTACACCGCGACGCGGATTACTCATTGGAATTTACATTTCTCCACATATATGTTCTACTAAAATGGGCATAAATTCTTCATCCGAATTCGGAATGAGGTAAAACTAAGTGAGTTGGGAAGCTAATTCAAAGAACTTTAATTAAATATGGTGGTCCACCTAGATTTTTTTATGCTAAGAGATATTCCCCTTTAAAGTTAACCCTCCTAAATCGCATTTTTATGATTTTTGAATTTTGATACGGTTGCTCTAAAATTTGGGTTAGACCTATTTTTCACTAAATGTTGCCCACCGAACAAGAATATAAAGTTGTATTTTTGATATCTTGCACAGAATTTACGATACATGGAAATTATAATTCCAAGAATTTCCGAGGCATATTATTGGGCACCTTTTTGGGTTGTTTCATCCCTTGACTTCATTTGACCTAGAGATCCAGAGATGAACAATAAGATGGCCCAAGATAATGCAAACAATGCATCTAATGCATCTTTGAACTAGAATGAGAATGAGAATGCAAATAATTACAACCCACTTTCTCTTGAGGACATTGATCCACAACCATAGGACTTCAATGCTGAAGCTTATCAGTGGAACCAATATCGGCTGAATCCTATGGCTATAGATGATACTGGAGAAATTGTGCTACCACTACTACAACCTTACACAAAGTTCGTGGTCTCAATTGGGTTGCTTCAGATACTTCAAAATCGTGGATTGTTAGCTGGCCTACCATTAGACGATTCGCATAGTCATCTACACAACATTGCTTTTATCTATAAAATTGTGATGGAAATATATAATCTATCTACAGATATTGTGGGACTTCATGTCTTTTAATTATCTCTGATAAAAAATGCAGTAATATGGCTATCCAAGCTCCTGAAAAGATTAATCACTAGTTGGGCTGAGTTGTAGAAGTCGTTTTTGGAGAGGTACTTCCCGAGATTGAAAAACTTCAAGTTAAAAGATCAAATCAACAACTTTGAGCAACTTTCTAGTGACTTGATCAGTACTACATAAGAGCAATTTTGAAGTTCTTGAGGAGTGTCCTGGACTACAAAATTGTTTATAATGCCTTATTGGAGATCTTCTCCCATTTCATAGATGAGAATAGTCCAGCATGTGTTGATATCATCATTGGGGGCCTTGTTCTTAGATCAACCATTTGCAAGGATTGTTGAGATGATGGAAAGAATGGTCAAGACAAATCATGTATGGGGGTAAAGAGATAGGTCATCCATCAAAAGTTCGTACCATGTCAGTATTTGTTCAGAGCAAGTGTAAATAAAGAAGGAGATTATACAAGAGCTTTCCTGAATCCATACAAGTCTAGAGGTGATGATTAAACAAATTTAGGAATGATTTAATGCATTTGTTCATCAGCCTCCGCGAGTACCTATATATGAGGATCCCTACTATGAGAAGGAACTTTCTTCATTGCTGATCAGATGGGGGTTTTCTAGACCAATGCCCAAGGGTCCAATTAGGACTATTAGTGCCATAATCAAGAAACCAAGTTCAAAACTATAACAAAGATGGTACTTTCAAAGACAACCATGTAGGTTACTATGATAGGATTCAGGCCTAAGATAGAGATGCAGATTGCGGCTACAGAGATGGCTATAGAAATGGTCATTATGTGCCACCACGCAATTGCAAACAGGTGCTAGTAGCTCAAGAGTTAGGAGATGTTTGACTGCTTATTGAAGAAAGATGAGACATGGGCCGAGACCTTGAGGGAGATGTAATCTGACATCTCTATCATAAATTAAAAAATTGAGTCTCGTTCTATTGCTATCAAATAGCTTGAGCAATAGTTTGGTCATGTGTCAAATTAATTTAACCACTATCAGAGAGGTAAACTACCTAGCAACATAGTTTTGAACCATAAAAATGAGGGGTAGTGCATGGTGGTTATTACTCGTAGTGGTAAGAGTACCATTGATCCTTCCATAATGGTATGGTGATGATGTTCGAGAGGAGATAACTGGGATCAAAGATGCTGACACCAATGATAATCATATCAAGTATGGAGTGATCTATGCTGCAAAGGTGCTATAAAAGTTGAAGCCCATTCTTAGACCTACTCTTCCTTTCCCTCAAAGAATCAAAAAGAAGGAGGAGGTGGGCAAGTTCATATACTTTCTGTACATGATAAAACACCTATCCACCAACTTCCCTCTCATTGAGGCATTGGAGAAGATGTTAGCTTATGTGAAGTTTATGATGGACCTTGTTACAAAGCAGCACACTCTAAGTTGGAAGCTCTTCTAAGTGCTTTAACATGTATAGATACTTTTATGTGCTGCTAAAAGGTATAAGGACTGCCATTTGGTGTTGAAATTGGAAAAGTGTCACTTTATGGTGAAGGAGGGCATTGAGTTTTGGCACAAAATCTCTATTAAGGGAATCGAGATTTATAGAGCCAAAGTGGACGTGACTAAGAAGCTTCCCCCACCTATCTCTGTGAAAGGTGTAAGGAGCTTCCTATAGCATGCAGGGTTCTACAGATACTTCATAAAGGACTTCTCTAAAATTCCACATCCATTCTGCAAGCTTCTTGAGAAGGATGCTAAGTTCATGTCTGATGATGCATACCTAAAAGCCTTCAAAGGATTGAAGAAGAAATTGATTTTGGCTCCTATCATTTTTGCTCCAGACTGGTTGAAACCCTTCAAAATCATATGTGATGCTATTTGGATAGTGCCAAGGAAAGATATTGTATCCCATATACTCTGATGGCAAAGCCCTAATGCAGCACAACATAACTACACTATCACTGAATAAGAGCTACTTGCAATGGTCTTTGCATTTGAGAAATTCAGATCATACCTGTTGGGGCCCAAAGTTGTGGTGCACACAAATTACTTTGCACTGAGGCACTTGATGGAAAAGAAGGATGTAAAATCGAGGTTAATTCTTCAAGAATTTTGTAGCACCCTACACCTTACAATACTAGCACAAGTCAAATAAAACATAACATGGCTTGGTAAAATTAGCGCTAACTTTCAAAAGTGGTTGAATATCGTGTTAATGGGCTATATGTGCGTCTAACGCTTAAGAGGGTTACGTATATACATGTTTTGTGTCAAATTGAGAAGATTACGGCCTTAAAATAAAGTGAGATAATTGAGGTACTTGTAGGACTTAGTAAGCAATTAGGTGAGTCACCTACTTGTTTAGCTTAACTTTGTTAGCTAAACGGCAATGAGGTTCGACGTTGAATTTGTCCAAGTTAGATTATGAATAAAGTCTGTGTTAAGGATGAAAATTGGACCCATGTTTTAGCATCCTAAATGGATTATATGATCAGCCCAAGAAGGATATAAAGAGATCGCAAGACCATTATAATATTCTTAGCAAGTTAGGCCCAACTAATTAAGAAGAAGAAATCTGAAAAATGGGCAGCAAAGGCCCATGTATTTAGAGCTCAAAAGGCCCAAGTCAAATAATAAAGAAGCTGCATCACCTATTTGGTGATGTAAGTCTTAAGTATCCTTAGTAATTCTGCTAAGGATCATTTTAAAAGATGGTCAAAGCAGCTCTCACAAAGCCATTGTTCACTTGAACTCACAAAACAAAAATAGATTTGTCTTCAAAGTTCTCTCAACGTTTCTTCACTTTGGAAATCACCAAAAAGGGACTTATAGGGTTATTATATAAGACATATATCTTGAGTATAGTGGTAAGTAAGTTTATACATGTATTTACCATAGTTTCATCATTAAAAACAAGCGATAGATGCTAGTTACACTTGCTGAAATCTTTTAAACAGATTGTGTGCAGAAAGTTGCTGCACCTTTTCCTTTTGTTTTGGTGATTTATTTAGGGTTTTTAAGTTATATTATGAAGAGAAATTGGTGTTATTAACATGTTTTGAGTTATAAACATCACCCTAAGGTTTCTGCCCTGGTTTTGGTTTCATTTAACAAGCACGTCTTATCGAGTTATCGTAAGCATCATGTTGATTAGAACTTGCGGGCTGTTGTGTGTAAAGCTATTAGCTCACGTCCTTCATGACTTCATAAGTGATTTTATAAGCCTTTTTTATGGTATGTTTATATGCATAAATATTTCTGGAATAGTTTGTTTAAAGTTGGAATAGGTTTGGAGTTGTCGACGTCAAAATGTAGCGAAGGAAGTAATGTTATGCTGTTCGTTTTTAGATTGTGTGGAATTGTGATGTGTTGTGCTTTGTGCGATGTTGTAAGGCTGTTATGGACTTAAAATAGGCTTTACATGATGTGTAAATGCTAATGTGTATTGGTAAATACGATTAGGGGTGTAAAGGTTAAAGGAATATGCCGGGATTTATAAACACCCGCTTGCTACCCATGTATTGTTTTCTTGTGTGATTGGGATGGCAAGGTCTATATATTGGCTATTAAAGATAGTTTTATCCTCAATTATGTTGTAGATAAGTATTAGGAGTAAGGTAAGGTTATCTCGAGATAGTAACGAGGTCATACAACGAGGTATGTAAGGTTATCTGAGTTCGTATCACTTGGCATGAAACATG
>JAOTQJ010149588.1:0-16253 GCA_025642045.1 Solanum sejunctum
CTCACATTCATCAGTCCACACAAACTTAACCTTCTTTTGAGTCAATTTTGTCATAGGGGAAGCAATGGAGGAGAACTATTCACAAAATTTCTAAAATAACACGCTAGGGCCAAGAAGCTCCTAATATCTAATGGGATCAATAGTCTAGTCCAATTTCTAATCACATCAGTCTTTTTCAGAACCTCCTTAATCCCTTCCCCCGACACCATATGAGCCAAGAATGCAAACTCCTTCAACCAAAATTCACACTTTTCAAACTTAGCATACAATTTATCCTCTCTGAATCTTTGCAACACAACCCTCAAATGACCTATATGCTCTACCCTACTATATGAATAGATCAAAATATCATCAATGAATACCACAACAAAGGAATCAAGATAGGGTTTGAAGACCCTATTCATAAGGTCCATGAAAATGGCCAATGCATTGGTCAACCCAAAAGACATCACAAAAAATTCATATTGCCGATATCTAGTCTGGAAGGCCATCTTGGGAATATCACACTCCATCACCTTCAGTTGATGATACCCAGACTGAAGGTAAATCTTAGAGAAATAGCTAGGCCCTTCCAATTGACCAAACAAATCATCAATTCTTAGACGAGGACACCTATTCTTGATAGCGATCCTATTGAGTTGCTAGTAGTTAATACACATCCTAAGTAATCCATCCTTCTTTTTCACAAACAACACAAGAGCACCCCAAGGTGATTGCCTAGGTCTTATAAATCCTTTCTTCAACAAATTGCTCACTTGTTACTTCAAGTCTGTCGAGGCCATATAATAAAGGGGAATAGAAATGGAATAAGTATTGGGGAGGAGGTCTATGCCAATGTATATTTCCTTTTCTAGAGAAACACCGATAAGGTCATTTGGGAAGACATCAAGAAACTCATGTACAACAAAAACTGACTCTATGGAAAGGACTTTAGACTCCACATCCCTAACCCTCACAAGATGGTAAATACACCCTTCAGAAATCAACTTATAGGCTTTAATGCAAGAGATGAACCTACCCTTGACCACCACATCTTGACTTTCCACTAAAGGACGTACTCATTTGGAAATTAGAATTTGACCCTATGGGTTCTACAATCAATAGAAGCATAATTGGAATGCAACCAATTCATCCTATGAATGACATCAAAATCAAACTTGTCTAATTCAATAAGATCACAATGGAACAATTTATGCAAAATACAAATAGGACAACTTCTATAAAATTTCCTAGCAACAATAGATGCACAAATAAGAGTAGATACTTCATATGACTCATGCAACAACTCGGGGTCAACATGGAACTTTTAGGCAACAAAGGGGTGAAAAAAGAAAGAGTGGTACCCAGATCAATCAAAGAATATATATCAAAATCAAAGATTTTCAACATACCGATAAAAACATCGAGAACCTCACCAACCCCTTGCCTCCCATATAGAGAATAAAACCAATTGTGCCTTGGGGAACCACCTTGATGACATCCCCTACCTAATGGAACCGTATTACACCCTGGCCTTTGCCACAGTTTCTTCGACAATCCACCTTTTTGTGACCAAGCTCCCCACATCCAAAGAATGCATTAGAACCCTTCAAATAGCGGCCCCTATGACTCTTTCCACATTTAGAACACACATCAATGGGAGCTAGACCACCAACACCTTGAGGCCTAGGGAGGTCATTTGAAAACCCCCTATTAGTAGCATGAGAAGACCCTTGGCCTTGATGGAGCCAGCCATCCCTTTGGAACTTACCCTCAAAATAGGCCCTGTTGGCCTTATGACCCATTCTCTTCCTTAACTTTTCTTTCTCCATTATTTTGGCATATCTCATCAATCGATACAAGTCCATGTCACTAATTAGCAAAGTGGACCGGTATTCTTCACTCACCAAGTTGGAGACCCCATCACAAACTTGTTCATCATAAATCTAGTATCGGCAACCAGATGAGGAGTATACTTTGAAAGTTGATTAAACTTGAGAGAATACTCCCTCACACTAATGGAACCTTGTTTCAAATTCCTAAACTCTACCAACTTGGCTTCCCCAAGCTTAAGAGGGAAGAACCGATTAAGGAAAGCCAATTAAACCTCCTCCCAAAGAACCACATTACCATTTCCCTTCTCCCCCTTACATTTGTCATACCATATTTGGGCTACCCCTTTGAGTTGGTATAGTGAGATCTTTTCATTCGACCCAACACTAATGATAGTCAAGATCTTGTGGACCTCATCAATAAACTCTTATAGATCTTCATCCACCTTTGACCCATGGAACACCGAAGGATTCATTCTCATGAAATCCCTTACCTAACTCTCGGGGTAGTGGCATGAGGGGCCTGGGCCCCTAGACTGACTTTGTTGGCCATAACTTGGGCAAGCATAGTGAGATCATCCTAGAGCTCACCATTGGTAGGTTGCTCCTCGAGAGTTCAGGCCCTCTTTTCTCGAGTGTTAGGCATGAACTAGCATAGCACAGAATAATCATTAAGGGAGAAAAACTTACCAAAATTCTATAGCATGACTTAGAACATGAAAAAAGGAAACATTTTCTATAACGCCTCACAGCCTCCTATTAATAGTCATGGTGCACTTCACAAGCATGATTAGGACTCTAATCGTCATGGTGTGTTAGACTTCAAGGATCTATTAACCTAGTGTTTTGATACCAAGTTTGTCATGACTTCTAGGGCCTAGACGTGACATGGTGAATGGGGACCCCAAAGGAAACCCCAAATAAGCCTCTTAAGTTATTATTACATATCATCATCTTGGAAGCATATTAAAGACATAAAGAGTAAGAGTAGTGCTAAATGCACTAAGCAAAAGCCTTGTATAATAATTATAATCAAAAGACCAAGAGTCAAAGTGCATGTCCAACAAATACCTCTACTATATATATAAGAACGGGGGCCAAGACAAGCAATCTGACTCACCCTCATAGTCAAAATAAAACACAAAGAAGAGTGTCTCAATACCTAATAAGATAAACTTAGATAAACGTTCCTGGAATGGAGGACTCACCAACTAGATTGAGGAGTAGCAAACTAGCCATGTGGAGAAGGAGCATGATCATCTTGGGCATCGAATCCTACATGGTGGCATCATATAGCCAAGAGTATGCGTTAGTATATTTGAATGTACTAAGTATATGGGGGTAATGCAACAAGACATAGGCATCATAATCAAAAAGCATAACAATAGACAATAGGCATAATATAACAATATGGCATGTATGATCAATGCTTAAGTAAAACATGCTTCAGTAACTCATTCTTATTTAGGATATCATAGTGTAAAATTGGCCAAGCTATATTTCCAAATTACAAACAACTTGGTAGGTTGATGATGATGGCACCCCATTACCCTGGTGTTGAGCTACAAACCACTAACTAGGTTGATGAGTATAAACCCCCATCTAGGTTGATGATGATGCCACCTTATCATCCTGGTGGTGATGTATAAACCCCTCACTAGTTGATGAGTACAAACCCCCATCTACATTATCAAGGCACTAGACCCTTGATTGGCTATCAAGGGACTAATCCCCTGACGAGGTTATCCAGGCTCTTAGTACCCCCCGGATAGGGCCTGGTCTAATGCAATACTTTATATAGAATACAAGATCTTTTCATCATCATAACATCAATCATATTATATCTCATGCTTTGGACGTTCAATTCCTCAAGAAACCACATCCGTACATTTTCTTAAACACTTAGAGGGTGTGTAGTTCTAATGTAAAATCATACAATTCAAGAGTGAAATCATGCTAGTAAATTCGATGTAAAAGCTTTAATGGATACTTGGTAACATCGTCAAGCAATAAAGTGGTTAAGTATAGGTAAATACACATTTGGGATCACTTAGGCCCAAGACTTCTTGGACCAAGACTAAAAAAATAGATACAAAAATGAGCCAGTGCGCGTTCCGGAAGTGACGCACTTTGCTCTCTGCAAATTGACATTTTAAAAAATAAATTGCTAATCATTTGCTCTAAAATTGTGTTTAGACCCTTCCTCCATAATTTTTACCCACTAAATAGGAATATGAAGTCAGATTTTTGATATCACGCATGAATTTTAAGATATATGAAAATCATGATTTTAGGCACTTTTGAGGTACTTTTTTGGCCACTCTTTGGGGTCGTTTCAACAAAGATTTATAGAGATTTGAGGGATGTATTTTGTTGGAGAGTATGAAGAATGACATTGCCAAATTTGTGTATGGTTGTCATAGTTGCCAATAAGTCAAAGCCGAACATCAAAGTGTAGGTCGCCTAACCCAAGATATATAGATTCCCACTTGGAAGTGGGAGGAAATTAACATGGAAATTATGGTTGGGTTGCCTAAGGCTAGAACGAGTTTTGATTGTATTTGGTTGTGGTTGATAAATTGATAATGTTGGCTCATTTCCTACCGGTTAAGACTACTTATGGGGCTGAAGACTATGCTAAATTATACATTCATGAATTGGTTAGATTGCATGGGGTGCCCTTGTCTATTATATCGAATCATGGTGCTCAATTCCCTTTCCACTTTTGGAGGTACTTCCATAAAGGTCTTTGTACCATAGTTAAGCATAGTACGACCTTTCACCCTCAAATAGATGGCCAAGCCAAAAGAACTATCCAAACTCTTGAGAATATGCTTAGAGCTTGGGTTTTGGAATTTAAGAGTATTTGAGATGATCATCTTCCATTGATTGAGTTTTCTTACAACAATGGCTATCATTCTAGCATTGGTATAGCTCCTTTTGAGGGTTTTTATGATAGACATTATAGGTCATTGGTTGGATTGTTTGAGGTAGGGAAAATGGCTTTGTTATGTCCAGATCTTGTTATAGAGGCTATGAAAAAGGTAAAGTTGATTAGGATAAGGCTGAAAACAGCCCAAAGTAGTCAAAAGTCCTATGCCGATGTGAGGAGAAGGGAGCTTGAATTTAAAATTGGTGATTGGATCTATTTGAAGGTCTCGCCCATGAAGGGTTTAGTTCATTTTGGTAAGAAGTGTAAATTGATTCCAAGATTTGTGGGTCCTTATAGGATATTGAGAAAGATTGGTAAGGTTGCCTACGATTTGGAGTTGCCTAGTGAAATTGACTTGGTTCATCTGGTCTTTCATGTGTCTGTGTTGAGAAAATGTGTGGTTGATCTAATTGCTATTGTCCCATTGGATGTTGTGGGTGTGGTTAGAGACAACTTGACTTATGAAGAGGTTCTAGTAGAGATCTTGGATAGATAAGTAAAGAGGCTGAGAAACAAGGATGTATGAAAGAGGGAAATGGGTCTCAAAATTCATGCATGATATTAACAATCTGACTTCATGTTCGTGATTAGGGAGGAAATTAAGTGGGAACTAGGTCTAATCCCAATTTTAGAGCAACCATATCAAAATTTGAAAATCGCAAAATGTAATTTCAGGAGAGGTTTTCGCGCCCCTTGCGCGATGCGCTAAGGGCGCACCTCTGTGTATTTTTGTGCTAGTTTTTTTCAACTCACTCCAAAGCTTTTGGGTCTTGGGCATAAGTCTTACCATGCATGAAAGTACCTGTGCTTAGTCATATTTTACCTTCATATCATGCAAGACATTCCCCAATACTTTCTCTAATACTTTCCAAATATTTCATTAAAAATTCAAGTGTCAAATCTCATTCCAGATATTAAGGATTTCACTCAAGCTTTATATTCTCATGTCAATCTTCATCAAGGAATTCTCCAAAGCTAAGGTATGTGAGTTTCAACTACTGGGTCCTTTCATCCATGGTGCCCAAGCTTCTTTTTTAAATAAATTTCATGTTTCTAAGTTGATTTACCTATGGATCTTAATTATTATGAATTTAACTATGAACTATGTTGGAGTTTCATAAAAGTGTGACTGTTTGAGTATATTTTTAGCTATGATTCTTGAATCTATCTTTAGATTTGATGAAGTTCTTTGATGTATATTGCATGATGGTGTTACCTAGTATTGGTGGATTAATTTACTTCAACTTTACTTCCATGATTTCACTCTTGAATTGTATGAATTTATACTAGCATTGCACACCTACCAAGTGTTTGATAAAATGTATGGTTAAACTATCTTGAGTTGTTGAAGGCCTACTACTTGGCATTTTAGTTAAGTAACTTTATGATGATGAAAAGGTATTTAGGTGATGACTTCATTATGTATCTATAGTGTTGTGAGTCAATCATATCCAACTGAAGGGTTGATACCTCTATCACCTCGGATGGGGGTGGTAAGCCATCAACCAATTGATACCTCAATCACCTCGAATGGGGGTGGTAAGCCATCAACCAATTGAGGGGTTGATACCTCAATCACTTGCAGCAGAGGGTGGCGATATCGATCAACCAATTGAGCGGTTGATACCTCAATCGAATCAGATGGGGGTGGTAAGCCATCAACCAATTTAAGGGTTGATATCTCAATCACTTTCGCTAGAGGGTGGTCATTTCCATCAACTAGTTGAGGGTTTGATTCGTCAATCACTTCTAATGGGTGGTCTACTTTGGATTCCAAGTACTAAGTTGCTTGGTCTATGATGATGGTCTCTTCCTTCACATGTAATATGTCCTATATAATCATGTATTTTTTACTTCAAGTATCATTCATACATGTCATATTATTGTTATGTTATCTATTGCTTATAATATTGCATTTTGACTGTGTTGTCTATCTCTTGTTGCATTGCATCTTACATAGTTAATACATTTAAATGTACTAACTCATACTCTATGCCAGCATGAAGTTACCATGTAAGAACCGGAGCTCCTCACCATCATCCTTATCCTCCCCATGGCTAGTACTATCTCCAAAAAGCAAGTTAGTGAGTCCTCAATTTTGGGGACAATGTCTTTGATCTTAAGCTATGTATAAAGACTCTCTTTCTTTTATTATATGTTTTGACTATGAGGGTGAGCCCAGTTGCTTGTCTTAGACCCCTCTAAGTTCTATGTTTAGAGGTGTTTTTGGAAAAGTTATGTAATTATGCTTGAGATTGACTCTATTTGACTCTTTGGTGTTTTATGATATGAAAGATTTCCCTTAGCACCTTTTTCCCTTATTTCTATTCTCTATTGTTGTTTTATTGCTTTCGCTACCAAGGATGTGTAATGACATGCTAAGAGGCTTTTTGTGGTTCCTTCGGGTTCTCATTCGTCGTGTCACATCTAGGCCCTAGGCTTGGATCGTGACAATGAAAGAATAGACCCAAATTTCTTTTAAAGAAGATAAAATATCCCATGAATGCCTATGGAAAACCATAAAGATTAGTGGTCTTCCCATCTTCTCCTTTGTCTATAACCTTCAATATGTACTCAACAGTCATGCACTAGCATAAAAGGCCCTTCTCCTAGCTGAAAGCCACACCATGTCAACTGGGTTCTTTGTGTTTAGATCTTTTCTTGGAAGAATGCAATGTACAAAATAAATCAAGCTTAGAGATTTTTTGACATCTTGAGAAATTGAATTCGATAGGAGAAGCTCCACCAGTTCATCCTTCTTAAAGATTTTTCTTGCCGTCTCAAAAATTTCTTGTCTTCTTTTCTTAACCTTCTCAGATGATTTTATAGAATCATTACCTTTTTTGGTATGACAATTCAAATCAGTCATAATAGCAAATTCTTTCATGCCAAAATGGACAAGCATGCCACAATAATTTATCCAAATTTCTTGTGTATGCTCCCTCAAAAGTCGATGATGGAGAAGTTCGTACACTAATTTTATTTGGAACTGTGGTGTCTTTTCAGGTATCTCCAAATAGCTGGCAAATGTTGTAGTCCTGAAATATTCTTCCAAGTCCTGTGATTTTAGTATACTCTAAAATCACCAAATTTTTTTGCATCGGACTTTATGGTAATAGAACCTGTAAGATGTGGATATTTATCCATCATGGTCTCAAAGTTGTAATTGGGATATCTGACAATCTTAATTAAGGTGTTATCAACTGAAGATCTAGCTGGAGAGGACTCAACAGAATTAGAGTCGTCGTCTCCTGCTGAACAAATTGATCACGTAGATGTTTACTTCTTTATTCAAAATCAACTCTTTCATCATCATCATTACAATTTTCTGTACTATTACCATCATTTCGTGAAGGAAAACTTCTCCTCCTCCACTTTCTTCCACATTATCTCCTCCTCCTCCTTCTTCTGTAATATCTCCTCCTCTTTTTTCCACACTATCTCCTCTCCCTCATTCTTCCATATTATCTCCTCCTCCTTCTTCATTCATATGATCATTTCCTCCTCTTTTTTCTTCTTCTTGACATTCTATCTTTGTATTTTCTTGACCTTTCAATGTTGTTTCGATTTCAAAAATAATACTAGCATGTTCAACAAGTGCTAAAAATTTGCTGGTAATATTTATTTTGGAGGCTTCTTTTACTTTTATTTGCCTCTATGTCCTAAGCCTATGTCTTCTAGAACTTCTAGTTATTGGGGTTGCAGTAACAAGGACATCTCCATCTACTGGGCCTTCTGTAGCTGCCTTTCATTTTTTGGGGATCATTTATCTACATTACATGATATAAAATAAGAAGCCATCAATTAACATTCAAAACAAATAGAAAAAATAAATTAAAGCAAATGATCAAATAAGTAAATAAAATAATTTTCTTAAAAATAATAATTCACTGAGTTGCTAAAACAACATCAACAATTGTTAACATATTTTATTGTTAAACTAGTTTTAGCAGTTATTGTTCAATCGTTATTTTAATAATTGTTAAACTAATTTTAACAATTGATGTGTCAATTCTGCACCAGTTATAATAATTGTTGAACCAATGTTAATAATTGTTGTACCAATTACTGCACCGCTTTTAATAATTATTGAACCAATTACTCCACTAGTTTAACAATTGTTAAACCAATTTTAATAATTGTTGTACTAATAACTCCACTAGTTTCAACATTTGTTGAACCAGTTTTAACAATTATTGTATCAATTACTGCGCTAGTTTCAAAATAACTTCAACTCCATATGTGCGATTCAATCACATATGTGCTTAAGTTCTGCAACAACAATGTATTTTTGAAGCACAAAAACTCAACCATTAAGAAGAGACCAAACAACAAACACACATATTTGTTGTTTACAAAAACAAAACATGTAAGAACACATAAATCATAACACGACAACAAAATAACTAAATATTTAAAAATTCATAATAATACACCATACCAGGGCAACAAAATAACATTTTTTGTAAATATTCAAAACAATATCATATCATGGCAAACAAGTGTTGGAGTGTTTTTTGGACATGTAAAAATGAAATATATCATCCTCTTTTATTTTTTCACCTATATCACTATTTTTAATTTAACAAAAATATAAAACCTTAACATCCATGCTTTCTTCTTTTTTTTTAAACGTAAAATAAAATTTTCATTTCAAAAACCAAAAAATCCTAATAAAAATAATAAAAAAGTTTTTCCTTACCATTTACTAAGAAGGCGACGAAGAAGAAGATGAAGAGGGTGAATCAAAAAGAAAAAAAATAGATTTATAATGAGTTACCTTCGAGTTGCTGTGGAGTTGCTTAAGCTGCTTCAGTTGTTTTCTGAGAGAAATTTTGAAAAAGAGAGAGATGTGTTGAAGAAGTAGAAGTAAAAGGTAAACTGGCAAGGTGCAGTTGAGAAGATTTTATCTTTTTCAAAAAATTTTCGCCTAGTCATTATTTTGAAATGACCATTTTACCACCTTTTATAATATATTGTATTTTTTAAATGTTTAAGGAGTTTTAAAAATTACACTTCAAACCCAATTTAACATAATTCCTAATTAACAAATTATTTGACTTGGACTTGGTCAAGTTATCACCTTTTTTTAATTGGTAACTTTTTTGTCACCCCTCTTTCAAATTTCTCATCTATCTATCTATATATCTATCTTTATATATATCAATAATAGGTAATTAGCCCACGCTTTGCGCAGTTATAAGTAATCTAATTAAATTTATATATCTTAATATTTAAATAATAAAATTCACTAAAGTTATTAAGTTATGTACGTATAGAAAATTTAGTATTGTAAATATATCTGAAGAACATTTATTAATTTAATATTGTTAAAGTCCTAGTTATCTTCAATTATTTTTAGATTATAACATTATTTCTTGATATAATTGGTTTTTCAATAGTGTTTGAACTCCCAAATTTGATTGTTAAATTACTATAATACGTACCTCCCCCACCACCACCACCACCACAACTTAAAAGTAAATTTAGTATATTTTTTATATTTTGTATTATATTTATGTAATTATATTATATTATATTGAAAGAAAATGATTTTAACATCGAAGAATTGTGACTTTTTTGAAAGGTTGTGATTGTTTTATGGAGTTGTGACTTTTTCTAAGGGTTGTGATTTTTCTGAAGGGTTGTGAGCTTTTTCAAGAGTTGGGATTTTTTTCTAAAGGTTGTGACTTTTTCAAAAGATCGTGACTTTTTTCAAAGGATTTTGACTTTTTCAAATGGTTGTAACTTTTTCGAAGGATTGTGACTTTTCCTAAGATAGAGTTATGCCTTTTTCGAAGGGTTGTGACATTTCTAAGGAGGTTACAATACTACCCCCAACTTAAAAATTAATTTAGTATATATGTTATATTTTGCTTTATATTTATTTAATTATATTATATTAAAAGAAGATAATTTTTCACATTGAAGGACTGTAACTTTTTTGAAAGGTTGTGGCTTGTCCAAAGAGTTGTGACTTTTTTGAAGAGTTGTGACTTTTTCGAATTATTGTGGCTTTTACAAGGGTTGAGACTTTTTTGAAGAGTTGTGACTTTTCTGAAGGGTTGTGATTTTTCCAAAAAATTATGACTTTTTCGAATGATTGTGATTTTTCCAAAAGGTTGTTACTTTTTTGAAGGGTTGTGACTTTTTCAAAAAGGTTGTGACTTTTTCTAAGGGTTGGGAACTTTCCGAAGGATTGTGACTTTTTTAAAAAGGTTGTGACTTTTTCTGAGGGTTGGGAACTTTCCGAAGGATTGTGACTTTTCTAAAGAGATTAATTAACGGACTATGACTTTTTGGAAAGATTGTGACTTTTTCAATGAGTTGTGACTTTTTTGAAAAGTTGTACAACTCCTTCGAAGGTCTATGATTTTTTTCAAAGTCGAAGAGTGATGATTTTTTCAAAGGGTTATGACATTTTCAAAAGGTTATGACTTTTTTGAAAAGTTGTGACTTTTTCAACGGGTTATTATTTTTCTTAATTTGTGACTTTTTTTGACTTGTTATGACAAGCTAAACTACTGTTTAATAAGAAATGATTCCTTTTGATTTTTTTAAATTCTGTGGACTATTTAATTGTTTTTAAAACATTGCATTATTCAAGGAAAAAATAATTAAGAATTATGTGAGAGTGATATGTAGATGCGCCTAACATTCACTTATATATACATAATTATATCAAAAGCGTGAAGGTCATTAGAAATGTTTGAAATTTTTGCCCTTCATTAAAGGACTCTTTTTAAGATAAAATCATCTTTTCACTATTTTTCTTCAATTATTATACTATTATTTTAATAATATTAAATATTAATTATAATAAACATGACAAATAATAAGTGAAGAAGGATTTCTTATTATAGCTAAATTCCTATAAGGTAAATCCTTTTCCAACTAAAATAGAATTGATCCAAAAAAAGAAAAAATTGAAATATGTTACTTTAGATATTATATTTGTAACAAACGATAAAATTATCAAACTACCTCTAAAGTAGAGATATGCGTATAACGCATCTTCCCATGACCTATTTGCAAATTCGAAGCCAGATATGCAATCAATATGAAAAATTAAGTGAAAAAATGGTCTCGATCGATTTTTAGTGACTAGATCAAAAGATAATTTTTTAATCCAAAAAAAATAATGACAGTACATGACAGAGGCGCGCCACGGCTCTGTAGCAGACCTATACTTATTTTTTTAAAAGAAATTTTGACGGAGATTGAAAAACTCGTTCGGAAAATTTCTAGAAAAAAATATACTGTGACGCGATGGGTCCACATCGCGCACTCGCTTCCCCATAGTGAAAATTATTCTGAAAATTTATGAGCGGCATTCCAAGCAATTCCCAATCCCTCCTAAACTCAAAATCCCATTGTAAGTCTTTTTTTAATCACTTGAAAACTAGGGTTGGAGAGAAGAGAATAGAGAAGCATAGATTGAAGAATTGAAGATAATTCTTGAGTTCATTATTGATAGCTTCATCCCGTTTATGTAAGGCTAAGCCAAAAGCATGAGATTTTTCTCTCGTGTGCCCTATAGATGGTCATAGAAGAGTTGAAAGTCTAATTAGTTTACATATATGATTATTGAATGGTTTCTTGAAGATTTTCTTGAAAATTATATTACTTACATGTATTTTTATATGTTGATAATCATCATAAACTTATTTTTTTGAATTCATGAGATATTGCATAATCCTACATGATAACTCTGAAAGCATGCATGAATGAACCTAGGGATTGATCTAGAGCCTTGAATGGAGAATGTCGATCGTGATTTTGATGTGCAAATGATGAGACAATGAATGGATAGAGCTTGATAGTCCTATGAGTCTTCATAAATGAACTCTAATAATTTGTCTATTCGATTGTTCCTTAAATATCGTTCTAAGCCTTTAGCTATTAATTTAGATATTGATTGATAAGAGTCCCTATGAGACTGATTGAATAATGAGTGCCTCCACAAGGTTGATTTGAGATGAGTTAATTGAGATGATTTGATGGGATTGATTATCTTATGAGTGTTGAGTCTTAGGAGGAGTATCGAGCACCGAAAAAGTACAAGTTTATCTAACTCGTACTCGTCAAACTACATAGCCAAGTGTAGGTGAGGATTTGAACCATCACATTTCATTGTGGTTCCCTCTTGATAGTCCTTAAAAAAATAGCAGATTTGTTTGATTTGCAGGTGGTCCTTAGTGAATTCGATTCGTTTCCTACCTGGCAAGTATAGAATATTTATGGCAACATCAATCTGATTATTGTACTATCACTAGCTCATAAGTGATTATTGACGGATAAGAAAAAATTCCAAGAAGTTCCTACCTTGAGTACTCTGAGTCGAGATTAGATGAGATGATAAGATGATAAGATGATGAGATGAGTGGAGTTGAGTTTCTTTGAGATGAGACTTGATTTTATTGATGAGGTTTGATTGATTGATGGGTCACTTGTCTACTCTTTATTCTTGCTTTAGATAGACATTTGACATGTTGATTTGTTATTATCCTTGAGTTGATTGATATTTCATATTATTCTATCTATTAGGCTACATTAAGCAATTTTTCATACGATACGTTACATGTACTAAAGACACTTGGTACTGCATCATTTTATGATGCAGATACAAGGATTAGAGATCATCAGTAGGCACATCGTTAAGGATCTAGGGCGTTCAGCTAATTGGTTAGCCTCCCCTACTTCGGAGGATTCATTATTTTTATTTCATCTTGCTTTAGAGTTAGACTTGATAGCTTACTTTTTATTTGAGGTAGTCATGGGTCTGTTGTTGGTACTGCTTGATATGACAGTGATAGAGGCTTTATTGACTAGAGTTGAATGATGATTGTTAAGATTTGTTGAGTTAGTTCTTTCTACTAGCCTTTTATTATTATATTATTTTGAGATTAGATAGATGTGCCCATTTACTTTTTTATATCTTCTGTTGATTAGTACAAGGTTATTGATTGAATTATTGTGTTGAGGCCAAGTAGTTTAGTTGGGGACTAGTAATAGTCTCTGGGTGTTGGTCATGTCTTGGGTACCCTCCTGGTGCATGACAATATTATTAATTTAATTATATTAAATGTAGTTTTATAATATAAATGCTAAAAAATTGACCAACTCCTAAATGTTTGGTAGAAGGTTTTGTTTATTAAAGTATCATAAAATAATGTAAAGCTCTATGAATCCTAGTTGTATAAGCAGAGAATTAGAACTAAATATGTCCATAAATAATGAAATTGAGTTAATCAAGGACTCTTTTCAACTATTGTGATTTTCTATTAAGAATTTACACTTTTTTCATTAAACCCTATTTTAAACATAAACATATTGTTTATATATCATGTTTTCTCGATTTATTAGGAGTTTTAGTGTTGAATTTCCTACATCAGAAATTTTATATATCAAACACAACTTTGAGGTCAAATCCTGAATTGAGTGTCGGGGTTGGGACTTAAGTTAGGTGTTGGAAATGTGTCTCAAGTTAGATGTTTAACTTGGGATTTAAATTGAGAGTCGATGTTGGATGAAAGGTCAACTCTAACATTTGAATCCCGAATCAATCGTCAAATTCAGACATCGAGTTAGATCTTAGCTCAAATATTGAGTCACAGATCGATTATTTGGGTTGGGTCTACGTTTAGTTTTCGAGGTTGGACCCCGCCTTGAAAGTTGGGTTCTAAATTGATTGTCTTTGAATTTAGATCTTGAACTGAGTATCGGGGTTACAACTTGAGTCAGGCATTGGAATGGTATTTCAAGTTCAATGTAATTTGACAAGAAAATGACAAAAAGAAGTGTAGAAGAATCTATAATTTTTTTTATATAATTTAAATTCTATATACTCCAGATCTTTATACCAAGTTCAATGTAATTTGACATTTGTCTAACATTATTCCCACCTTGCTCTAGTGTATCTTTGCCATCCTTTTTAAGGGTGGCACATAGCTTTTTGTTTGTTTCAAAGCCGTTTGTTTGAATGGGACTTGTAATTTGTATAATGCAACAAAGGGACAAATACTAGAAACTCTTCGTTGGATGTGGCTCACAATCGATACTAATACAATGAGGTGTTCCAATTGAGATTGTGTAGTTGGGACATCGTTCTTGTCCCTGGATTTGACTTCATAAATTGAGTAGTAACATTAGATGTCAGTGACACCCTAGCATCCTGACGGTGCAATGTGTAAATATGTTCAAATCTGACTCAAAATTAATCAAACAGTATTTCTTAGTATTTGCTTGATGCCAAAAAATATTTCACTATTTTAAGGGTGTCATTTTTCCTTGTTTAGATGTAACTCAAAAGTCAGTCAAGTAGGTTGAGTAAATTAAGAATTGGACTCTAGGAATATGAAAAATGGAACTAATAATTCATTTACGTTTTTTTTTTTCTGGTGGTTCATTCTTTGTCTTTCAAAATGCAAGTTTCATGTCATATAACATACAATTGAAAAATGACTTTTCCTTATTTTCTTATAGAGCTGTTTTAACCTCGTGTTATGTTTAATATAGACTCACGCCTTGATGCCCTATTAAGTTCACACGGCAAAATAAGTAAATTCTGTTGTACATATATTGCTATAAGAAAAAAAATAAAAGGACATTTATGGCATAATACTTTGAGCAAATGAAAAAGGAGATCTGACAGCCTAAACATAATTCAAATGAATAAACATCAACTCTAATCAAAGTGACGCAAGTTATCTAAGAAAATAACTAAAGAAGTTAAATGATGTTAGCTCGAGAAAGAAAATGTGTCATTGCACTTTCTTTTTGCAATAATAGCATACACCAACTCACTTGAAAAAAGAGAAGACAACTTGCATTCAAGCTTTTAGCAAAAGAAGCAACTTAAGAGACATTTTGAGTGTAACTCAAACCCTACTGACAGCCCATTCACAATCTGTCAGAGGTTAGTATGAAAATGCAATGCTGCTGGGAAGGTCTGAATAACATCTGCACATGGCAGTTGAGGAAAGAGAAAAAGGTAAATTGGAGAAAACTGGATGTGACTAAAGTAATATCATACACATAATTAAGCAAAGGTTCAAACAACTACATGTAAGCCGCATGACCATTACATCTGCACACTAACTAGAATCTCCGCCTGTGACTGAATGATGGCCATGTGGTGACCTGCAGAAATAAGGACCCACTGTGTTTTAGATAATACTTTAACATCTCAAAACCTGACAACATAAATCCAACTTATTTTTTCTTGGCATTATTTCTATTTCCCAAAACATAGGGTCACTTGTCTTGATCTTAAACAGACTAAGTTATGGTAAAACCTAAGGTCAAGAGAAGGATGGAAGAATCCAATGAATCATTAATCATGAGTCAAACACTGGTATGAACCTCCTAGTACCTGTGGAAAATACAAAAGGCTCACAAAGAAGGCTCGATACAAATGGCTCATCTGGAGGAGCAACAGGTTTGGGAGCCACTTTCTACACCCACTTGGTTTTCTGTACTTGAAATCACATGTTCCAGGAACACTTCCC
>JAOTQJ010149594.1:0-32538 GCA_025642045.1 Solanum sejunctum
GTTACAGTCCACAAAAGTGAGTCGTTATAGGATATCGCAATTATGTGCTTCGTATGAACTTGTGGACTGTTGGAAAGCAAGCTGTTGCTTCAAATCCTTAATAACTGATAAGCTGATATTCTAAAACTGATTCATTTCTGTTTGTATGTATAAATGTTGCTGGAACAGTTTGGTTAAATTTGGAATAAGTTTGGAGTTGTCGACATCGAAGTGTAGCGAAGGAAAGTAACGTTATGCTGTCCGTTTTTAGATTGTGTGGAATTATGATGTGTTGTGCTTTGTGGGCTACTGTAAGGCTGTTATGGACATCAAATAGGCTGTAGATGATGTGTACATGCTAATGTGTGTTATAAAATACGATTAGGAGTGGAAAGTTTAAAGGAATAAGCCCGGGTTTATAAACACCCGCTTGCTGCCCATGTATCGTTTTCTTATGTGATTGGGATGCCAAGGTGTGTTTATTGGCTATTAATGCTAGTTTTATCCTCTATTATGCTGTAGATAAGTATTAGGAGAAAGGGAAAGTTATCTCAAGATTGTAACGAGGTTATACAACTAGGTATGAAAGGTTACTTGATTTTGTATCACTTGGCATGAAATATAGATCTCTCCTTGGTACATAAAGGTATTCACCAACTCTGACACAACTAATAACCATGTCTCCACTTTTGTACATGTTCATATGATTCCATACATAGTTACTTTCAAACCTACCTAGATACTTTGACACCAAGTTACATGAGTTCCAGCTACAAAATAAAGTTCACAAGTTGCTCCATTTCATACGCATTGCATCATTTGTGTAATGTACTCTTTTCATTGTCATATTGTACTCTTTTCATTGCCATATTTTCTTATGTGATCATCCCCATGGTATGTTCTACATATATAGTCTTATAGCTCTAATGTATGGCCACCAGAAGAATTATCTCAAAGGTAACTGAAAGATAAAGTATACAGTCTTGATGGGTGGCCTGAGGGGGTCCAAGAAGAACCTAGCATAGGGACGATCCCAATATAGTATTACGGGTGGTATCCCGAGGGGGTTCAGAAAAAACCTAGCATAGGGATGATTCATATATAGTTTCACCACTAATGATTTGGTTATTTGATTACATCTATGCACAGATTTTACAGTACATATTTTACAGTAAAGGTAAAGTGATCTAAAGAACATAAAGTACATGATTCCACAACATAACTAAGGGTGGTCCCTGATCTTCCACAGATCCATGGTTTCATTTGAGTTGTTATTTTATATATAATATTTCCTGCCTTACATACTCATTATATTATCCCGTACTGATGTCCCTTACGGGGGGACCTGCATTTCATGTTGCAGGTATAGGTGCTAGTAGATCTCTCAGTAGGAGTATAGGATATTCAGCTACTGTCATCAAGCTCCAGGTTGCTACGGGGCTTTATATATGTCTAGAGCTTACATATTTTTATAGCATAGTTTGTTGAGGCGGGGACTGTCCCGACCCTTATCAGATATTTTTCTTTATTTAGAGGCTTTGTAGAATGTGTAAAGCACGATGAAGTCATGTCTCACACTTTAGACACCGTGGCCCCAATGGCCTAGTCATATGCATTTCCTTTTGGCTTGTTATCACAGTTTAACTGCTTAAATGTATGTCAAACGTAGAAACCCCTTATAATATGTACAAAATGCATATAGTTATAGGTTGGTTCTCCCGAGCCTTATCTGCAATGGGTGTCGGTGCACCCTAGGGGACTTTGGGGCATAACAGAAGTGGTATCAGAGCAGGTTATCCTACGGAGTCTACAAAGCTGTCTACATAGAATCTTGTTTATCGATGTGTTGTGCACCACATTTATAAGCAGGAGGCTATGTGTCATTTAGGAGTTGTTACTTTTTTCATTCTTTAGATCATGCCATAGAGCGAAGTGTAATAGGTTGATTATGTCTAACCCCTAAATTATTTTTTACAGCAAGTATGCCATAAACAAGGGAAAACGAAGGTAAAGGGAAGGCAGTAGAAGTGGTGGTTGGTATACCCAGCCCGGTGAGATAACCAGATAAAATTCAAGAGGAGCCTTTGTCACAGATGTCTACAACTCCTCAAGCTCCTAATGAACTAGGAAGTAGAGACAATTCCCCAGAACCACCTATTGATGCTACCATGCAGGATTTGAGAAATGCAGTCCAACTATTGCCCCGTATAGTTGCTAGTCAAGCTCAGAGGCAGAAAGGTCCAAATATGAGTACAAGTGTTACAAATAGGGCAGCTGGTACTAGGATATGTGAGTTTCTTAATTTGGAACCTCCAACCTTCACTGGGTCAGATCCTAAGGAAGACCCCCAGGACTTTATTGATCAACTTCAATGTACTTTAGATGTTATGGCTATATTATAGTATGAAGCTTGGAAATAATGTAAGGGTATAGATCACCTCCAACCACCTGGAAAGAATTCAAAGAGGCATTTCTTGACCATTTTTTGCCATTGGAGATCCAGGAGGCCCATGCAGATCAATTCCTGAATTTCCATCAAGGGAATATGATTGTGAGGGAGTGTAGCTTCAATTTAATTCCCTGGCAAGGTATGATCAAAATATAGTTGCTACAATGGTAGATAGAGTCCATCGAAATGTAGATAGGTTGGATACGTATCTAGTCAGAGACTGCACTATTGCTTCCCTAAACAAAGATATGGACATAGCAAGAATGTAGGCGTTTGCACAGAAATCAGAGTACTAGAGGCAGAGGAGAAGGGAACAAGAGTTAGAAAGGATGTAGGCCGAAAGAGCCAGATCTACAGGGCTGTTTACACCACACCAAAGTGATTTTAGGCCTCAATTTTCTAATAGATCACCTAGGCCATCCTCCTCCTACTCTATAGTTAGTGTTCCACCACAACTTCAAGGGCCTCGAAGTAATTAATTTTGTCAGTTAGGTAAAGGGCAAGGTGCTCGGGCAAAGGGATATTTGACAGGCCAATCAATGACTCCTAGGCAGCCTTGTAAATAGTATGGAAGGAGTCATCCCGGTATATGTCATGCTGGGACAGATATTTGCTATTTTTGTAGTATGCTAGGGCACATTATAAGAGATTGCCCAAGGAGACATATGGATGATATGCCACAATCTACTGGGTCAGTTGTTGTGTCATCATCATCAATTCCTCCAGTAGGTAGGGGTCAGCAAGCACCTATGTATCGTTCTAGAGGTGTTAGAGGGACAATTAGCTCTAGCGGGGTCCAGAATCGCACTTATGCGCTGGAGAGTTGACACAATTTAGAAGCTTCACCTGATGTGGTCACAGGTACATTGTTCATATTTTCACATAATGGATATGCATTAATTGACCTTTGTTCTACACTATCATACATCACTCCACTAGTTGCTCAAAAACTTAAGAGAACTGCGAAATTATTGAACAAACCATTTGAAGTGTCCACACCAACTAGTGAATCTATTATGGCAAGAATAGTTTAATATGACTGTGTAATAACTGTTTGTGATCGTGACACACTGTCTAACCTCATTGAGCAAGAAATGGTAGAATTTGATGTCATAATGGGTATGGATTGCTTAGCCTCTTATTATGCCACTGTGGATTGCCAAACTAAGAGGGTGTACTTCCATTTTCAAAATGAGGCAATTCTTGAATGGAAAGGCAATGTTGGGGCGCCAAATGGTAAGTTTATCTCTTACTTTAAGGCTAGAAAGATGATATCCAAGGGGTATATATGTTATTTAGTTAGAGTAAGGGATATGGAGATAGAATCACCAACTTTTCAATCAGTTCCAATAGTAAATGAATTTGTTGATGTGTTCCCTGAAGAACTCCCAAGCTAACCTCCTGAACGAGAAATAGATTTTGGTATTGGCTTACTCCCAGGCAATCAACCTATTTGTATTCCTCTATATAGAATGGCTCCATTAAAATTGCGGGAATTAAAAGAGCAGTTAAAAGACTTATTGGATAAGGATTTCATAAGACCTAGTGTGTCCCACTGGGGTGCACCTGTGTTATTTGTATGCAAAAAGGATGGCACCTTGAGAATGTGTATCGATTATCGATAATTAAATAAGGTGACAATTAAGAATAAATATCCCCTCCCCAGGATTGATGACTTATTTGATCACCTAAAGGGTGCCAAAAGCTTTTCAAAAATTAATTTGAGATCCGGTTATCATCAAGTGAGGGTGAAGGAGCAAGACATACCCAAAATAGCTTTTAGAATATGCTATGGTCATTTTGAATTTCTTGTTATATCATTTGGGCTAATAAATGCATCAACAATTTTTATGGATCTGATGAACAAGGTATTCAGGCCATTCTTGGATGTTTTTGTGATAGTATTTATAGATGACAATTTGGTATATTCAAGATTAGAAGGGGACCACACAGATCACTTGCGATAGGTGTTATAGACTTTTCATGATCGATAGTTGTATGCCAAATTTTCTAAATGCGAATTTTGGCTGAAGTCAGTGGCATTCTTAGGCCGTATTATGTATGGTGAGGGAATAAGGATTGACTAACAAAATATAGAAGCTGTGAAAGATTGTGTAAGACACATAACACCCACGGAAGTTCGGAGCTACTTAGGCTTGGCAAGTTATTACAGGAGGTTTGTCGAAGGTTTTTCTTCTATTTCTGCACCTCTAACAAAGCTAACACATAAGGCAACCAACTTCCAATAGAATGATGCGTGTGAAAGAGGCTTCCAGGAGTTGAAAAATAAGATAACTTCTGCACTTGTGCTAGTACTTTCGGAAGGTACTGATGGGTATAAAGTGTATTGCGATGCTTCAAGAGTTGGCTTAGGATGTGTATTGACAAAAAATGGTAGGGTAATTGCTTATGCATCTAGACAGCTATGGCCACATGAGAAAAACTATCCAATGCATGATCTTGAGCTAGCATCAGTTGTGTTTGCTTTGAAAATATGGCGCCACTATTTGTATGGAGTTCATGTTGACATATATTCTAATCATAAAAGCTTGCAGTATATCTTTAAACAGAAAGATCTAAACTTGAGACAGCGGAGATGGCTAGAGCTAATAAAGGATTATGACATTGATATACTATACCATCTAAGGAAGGCAAATGTGGTAGCCGATACTCTGATTCATAAGGCAATCATAAATACTAGTGATCAAGCTATGATAAATCAAGGAATAGCCAAGTATCTATGTCAACTAGCCAATTTGGGGGTTTGCCTTCTTATAACTCCAAAGAAAGGGGTTGGTGTACATAATGTTGCAGATTCTTCATTGGTAATAGAAATAAAAGAAAAATAGTTCAAGGCCCCTGTTCTACGATAGCTGAAGGAAAATGTGAGTCAAGGTTTGATAAAAGGCTTTGCCCTTGTACATAATAGAATACTGTACTATTAGAATTAACTATGTGTGCCTGATATTAATAACTTAAGAAGGAGTATAATGGAAGAAGCCCATTATTCTCGATACTCCATCCACCCAGGGTCAACTAAGATGTACCATGACCTGAATGGAATGTTTTGGTGGGGAGGCATGAAAAACGACCTTGCAGAATTTGTAGCTCAATGTCCAAATTGCTAACGAGTAAAAGTCGAACACCAAAAGCCAGGAGGTTACATTCAGTGTATAGAACTTCGAACATAGAAGTGGGATATGATTAATATGGATTTTGTTACATGTTTACCTCGCTCATCTCAAAGGTTTGACTCCATATGGGTAAAAGTTGACAGACTCACAAAGTTAGCACACTTCTTACCAGTCAGGAGTGATTATATAACTAAAGCGTATGCCAAGCTATACCTAAAAAATATAGTCAGGCTACATGGAGTCCCAATCTCCATTAAATCTGATCAAGGAGCTCAATTTATTGTAAAGTTTTGGAAGTCCTTTCTAAGGATTTTAGGGACACAAGTGAGTTAGAGTATAGCATTTCACCCTTAAATCGATGGTCAAGCATACAGACACTTGAAGATATGTTACGAGCTTATGCATTGAACTTTAAAGGTAGTTAGGTGGACCATTTGCCACTTTATTGAATTTGCCTATAATAACAACTACCATTCGAGTATCAAAATGGCACCTTATGAAGCTTAGTATGGAAGGAAATGTATATCATTAATTGGATGGTTTAAAGTGGGTGAGACCACCTAACTTAGGCAAGATCTAGTACAATATGTGATAGAAAAAGTTAAAGTGATACAGCAGCTACTAGAAATAGCCCAAAACCATCACAAATCATATGCCGATGCCAGGAGAAGAGGACTAGAATTTTCAGTAGGTAATTGGGTATTTTTAAAGGTGTCTCTAATGAAAGGGGTTATGAGATTTAGTAAGAAGGGAAAATTGAGTCCACGTTACATAGGGCCTTATCAGATTATTAAGAAGGTTGGGCAAGTTGCGTATGAACTAGAGCTACCCCATGACCTTTCAATGGTTCATCCAGTTATTCATGTCTCGATGCTTCTGAAATGCATAGGTGACCCATCCCGTATCACTCCTATTGAGAATGTATAGGTTACCGAAGATCTCACCTCTGAAGAAGTGCCTATTACTATTCTTGATCATCAAGTTAAGAAGCTAAGGAACAAATAAATAGCTTCTATTAAAGTACTTTGGAGGAACTAACAAGCAGAAGAGATAACATAGGAAGATGAGGATGCGATGAAATCAAAGTACCCTTACTTACTTGAAGCTAATGGGGAAGTCCAACATGCAGAATTGGGACACCAATAGGTACATTGTATTGAATACTTAATGTGTTGTTAAAGTTTGTGCAAGTAGAGGTTTAAACTCGGCTAAGCTATATAATTTTGCTAACATTCGAGGACGAATGTTCCTTAAGTGGCTAGGATGTAACACCGCACACCTTACAATATTGGCACAATGCAAATGAAACATGACATGGTTTGAACAAATTAGCGCTAATTTTCAAAAGTACTTGAATCTCGCATTAATGGGCAATATGTGCGTCTAGCGCTTAAGAAGGTCGAGTGTATACATATTTTGTATTGAATTAAAGGGATTACGACCTTAAAACAAAGTGAGATAATTGAGGTTCTTGAGGACTTAGAAGCTAGCAGGTGAGTCACCTACTTGCTTAGCTTGAAATCGCTAGTTAAACGGAGATGAGGCTCGACGTCGAAATTGTCCAAGTTCGATTATGAATAAAGTCCGTATTAAGGATGTACCTTAGGCCCATTTTTTTAGCATTATAAATGGTCCATATGTTCAGCCCAAGAGAGGTACTAAAAAGGGCCCAAAGACAATACAAAACACTTAGCAAATTGGGCCCAAAACTAAGTAAGTGAAAGTTGGAAAGTATGCAGCCCAAGTCCATCAAGTTGGTGACCCATTTAGGCCCAAGTCCAATGGCCAAGATGCTGCATAAGAAGCTTACTAATATGTGGCTTAATATGGTCAAAAGCCAAGAGTAAGTCTACCAAGCTAGGCTTTTAAAGAGATATAAGAACAACACAACTTAACTCAACATAGACAAGAACAAAAAAAATCTTCTTTCTTGGTGTTTGTTTGCTCTCGTTTAAGAAGATGAAAGACAAGTTTTACAACCTCACAATGGTCCCCCGTAAGAGACGTCAGTATGGGATAATGTACTGAGCATGTAAAGCAGTATATACTGTATATAAAGTAACAACTCAAATGAAACCATGCATCTGTGGAAGCTCAGGGACCACCCTTAGTTATATTGTGCAATCAGGTACTTTATGTCCTTTATATCACTTTGCCTTTACTATAAAATTTGTACTGTAAAAGCTGTACACAACTATAATCAAATGACCAACTGATCTGCGGTAAACTATATCGGGATTGTCCCTATGCTAGGTTCATATTTAACCCCCTCGGGTCCACCTTTCAAACTGTATTAGGATCGTTCCTATGCTAGGTTCATAATTGCGCCCCTTAGGGCTAGATGTAATAACCCACACCTTACAATATTGGCACAATGCAAATGAAACATGACATGGTTTGGACAAATTAGCGCTAATTTTCAAAAGTACTTGAATCTCGCGTTAATGGGGAATATGTGCATCTAGCGCTTTTAAGAGGGTCGAGTTCGATTATGAATAAAGTCCGTATTAAGGGTTTAACTTGGGTCCATGTTTTGGAATCATAAATTTTCTATATGGTCAGCCCAAGATAGGTATTAAAAAGGGCCCAAAGACAATACAAAACACTTAGCAAATTGGGGCCAAAACTAAGTAAGTGAAAGTTGAAAATAGGCAGCCCAAGTCCATCAAGTTGGTGCTTCAAAAGGCCCAAATGAAATGAAAAAGGACCTACATCACCTCCTTAGTGAAATAAGGCTGAGAATTCCTCATTAGGTTGGCATAATATCCCTTTATAAAGAGCTCCAAGCAGCTCCAAAGTCATTTCTCACTTGAACACCAAAAATTCAGATTTGGTCTCTAAGTTTCCTCTCAACTTTTCTCAACTTTGTGAAGCAGGAAAATGACTTATTTAGGGTTCTTAACGAGAGTCTAAACATTTAAGACAAATTTAAGTAATTATAGTTGTGTTGATTATAGTTTTATCATGAAAAAAAGAGATAGATACTAGTTATGCTGGCTGAAATCTGTTGGACAGATTCGGTGCAGAAAGTTGTTGCACCTTTTCCTTCTCTTTTGGTGATTTATCTATGGTTTTTAAGTTATATTATGAAGATAAATTAGTATTATTAATATGTTTTGAGTTATAAACATCACCCTAAGGTTGCTGCCTTGGTTTTGATTCCATTTAACAAGCGCATTTTGTAGAGTTATATTAAGTGTTATGTTGATTGGAACTTGCGGGCTGTTGTGTGTAAAGCTATTAGCTCACGTCATTCATGACTTCTTAAGTCCTGTTATAGTACTGTTTGAGTCCTGTTTGTATGTGTAAATGTTACTAGAACAGTTTGGTTAAAGTTGAAATAGTTTTGGTGTTATCAACATCGAAATGTAGTATAGGAAGGTAACGTTATGCTGTCCGTTCTTAGATTGCATGGAATTGTGATGTGCTATGCTTTGTGGGTTGTTGTAAGGATGTTATGGACTTAAAATAGGTTGTACATGATGTTTACATGCTAATGTGTATTGGAAAATACTATTAGGAGCGGAAAGGTTAAAGGAATACGCCCGGGTTTACAAACACCCGCTTGCTGCCCATGTATTGTTTTCTTATGTGATTGGGATGGCAAGGTGTATCTACTGGCTATTAATTCTAGTTTTACACTCTATTATGTTGTAGTTAAGTATTTAGAGAAAGGGATGGTTATCTCGAGATTGTAACGAGGTCATACAAGTAGGTATCAAAGTTTACTTCATTTCGTATCACTTGGCATGAAATATAGATCTCTCCTTAGTACATAAAGGCATTCACCATGTCCGACACAACTATTAACTATGTCTCCACTTTTGCATATGTTCATATGATTCCATATATAGTCACCTTTAAAATTGCATACATGCTTGGATACCAAGTTACATGAGTTCTTGTTATGGAGTAAAGTGCACAAGTTGTTTCATGTCATATGCATTTTATTATTTACGTAATGTACTTTTTTTATTGTCATATTGCCCTTTGTGATTATCCACATATCACATGTTACATATACAGTCTTATAGCTCCAATGTTATGTCCACCAAAAGAATCATCTCACAGGTAACTGAAAGCTAATGTATACAGTTTTAATGGGTGGTAGCCCGAGGGGGTTCAAGAAGAAACTAGCATAGGGACGATCCCAAATACAGTATTATGGGTGGTAGCCCGACGGGTTTCAAAACGAACCTAGCATATGGACGATCTTGATACAGTTTACCACTGATTAGTTGGTCATTTGATTATAGCTGTGCACAGATTTTACAATACAAATTTTACAGTAAAGGTAAAGTGATATAAAGTACATAAAGTACATGATTCCACAGCATAACTAAGGGTGGTTCCTGATCTTCCACAGATGCATGGTTTCATTTGAGTTGTTGCTTTATATACAATATATCTTGCCTTATATACTTAGTACATTATATCGTACTGCCGTCCCTTATGGGGGACCTTCAATTCATACTGCAGGTATAGGTGCTAGTAGATCTCCCCAGTAGGAGTACAGGGATATTCTGCTGCTGTCACCAAGCTCCAGGTTACTTTGGGGCTTTGTACAGGTCTATAGCTTATATGTTGTTATTGCACAATTTATTAAGGTGGGGTCTATCCCGACCCTTGTTAGATGTTTTTCTTTATTTAGAGGCTTTGTAGACTATGTAAAGTACAATGAAGTCATGTCTCGCACTTTAGACAGCATGACCCCAACGGCCTAGTCATATGCATTTCCTTTTGGCTTATTATCACTGTTTATCTACTTAAAGGCATGTCAAACATAGAAACCCCTTATAATTTATACAGAACGCATATAGTTACAGGTTGGTTCTCCCGAGCATTATCGAGAATGGTTGCCGGTCTGCCCCATGGGACTTTGGGGTGTGACACCATTTCTCAGTCAATATTGCCCCTTGATCAAGAATTTGAAATTGGATTTTTGATATCATGAATAGCTTTTGAGATATATGGAATATCATGACCTAACCTAGGTCATAGATGCGACACGGCAAATGGGAACCCAAAAGGACCCTAAACAAGGATCTGAGCATATTATTTACACATCCTTGGTCGCGGAAGCAAAGTAAGCAATAATAAGAGAGTATAAACAAGGATAAAGGGACTAAGGGAAGTCTTTAGTAGCATTAATCATCAAAAAAGTCAAAGCTCAAGGCATCATTACATCACTTGCCCAACAATACCTCTAAACATGGAATTAAGTGGGGACTACGACACTTTCTGGGCTCACCCTTGTAGTATCAAAGTTTAACATAAAGAGATAGCAAAAGTAAATGTGCAAAGAAAGTGTTCACGAATATGAGGACTCACCAATAGCTTATCTTCAAGATGATCAACTAATCACGGGGAGCATGATTGTAAGGGGATTTGGTTCCTATATGGTAACATCATGTAGGTATAGCATATACATTAATACATTTGAATGTACTAAGTATGTAGGATACAATGCAAACATATATAGATGACACAGTCAAAATGCATAATCATAAGCAAAGGATAGTACATTAACAACATGGTATGCATGATCAATACTTGAAGTAAATCATACTTGTATAAAACACATTACATGTGTAGGAAGAGACCATCATCATAGACCAATCAAAATAGTACTTAGAATCCAAGGTATACCATCCCCTTGGAAGGCTATTGAGGTATCTGCTTCTCAATTGGTAGTACGGGCTTACTACCCCTTGACAAGGCGATTGTGGTATCCACCTCTCAATTTGTAGTACAGGCTTACCCCCCCCCCTCCCGATGCGATTGAGGTATCTACCCCTCAACGGGATTACCACCCCCCAACAAGGCTATTGAGGCTTAGCACCCCCTCAACAAGGTGCGGTCAACTTGCTACACTATAGATATTTTTCAATAAAATAAAAATAAATTACTTTCATCATAATAAAGTCACTTAGTTCAGAAGTCATGCAATTGATCATCATTAACTCGAAAATGCTTAATAGGATATTTTATCAAACATTTGGTTAGTGTGTAATACTAGCTCAAAATCATGCAATTCAAGAGTGAAATCATGTGAGAAAACTTAATGTAAGTCAAGCCACCAACACTTGTAAAACATTCATAATATATATATATTGAAACCATTCATCAAATCTCAAAATGGATCATAGATTCATAGCTGAATATATGCTTAAATAGTCATATTTTCATGAAACCCCAACATCTTTCATAATCAATTCATAATAAGAAATACCTATAGATAAATCAACTTGAAAACATGTAATTTGCATAAAAAGGAAGGTTGGGCATCGTGAGGGAAAGGACCCAATGGTTGAAATCCGTATACCTCAACTTTGGTGATTTCTTTAATAAAGGTTTGAATGAGGACTTGATGCTTGAATGAATTCCTTGTGATCCAGAAGTGAGTTTGGGACATTTGAATTGGGTGAAATATTTGGCTAAGTGTTAGAGAGGGTTTTGGAGAATGTCTTCAATGAAGAGCGTTTTTGGGAATGTCTTCAATGATATGGGTTGAAAATGACTAAGTATAGGTATTGTTATGATGAGAATGCTTATTCCTAAGGCCTCAAAGCCTTGAACCAAAATAGTGAACTGGCAACAAAAATGCATAGGTCTGCGCCCTAGTCGTGTCGCACCAGTGGAGCGGATTGATTCTGGATAAGAAATTTTTTAGAAAATCAAATTCTGATATGGTTGTTCTAAAATCTAGGTTAGACACATTTTCCACTTAATTTTGTCACTTGATCATGAATATGAAGTTGAATTTTTTATATCATGCATGAATTTTGAGATATATAAAAATTACGATTATGGGTATTTCTAAGGCACATTTTTGGGTAATTTTTGGGGCATTTTGATATCTCCACCTTGGGAACATTTGTCCACGAATGTCAAAGAAGCATACAGAAGAAGAGTAATCATGATTGAATCAGCCCCAATAAGAATCCAACAACGCACTTAAACGACAGTTTTAAAAATCTCAACATAAATGTCAAAATCACCATGAATATTGTAAGAATCATTAGATTGACGATGGCACCTAAATCACACAACGCCTTTCTAAATTCCACAACTCCGATGGTGCAGAGTATGGTGAATGCTCTAGGATCCTCTTTCTTCTACATCAAGTACCTTGTTATAATAACACCACGATGCTGAAGCTCCTGTTAGAGCTCTTGGCTTATAGACCATTTCTTTACCACTAAGTCCTTCATGATGTTTGTGTACTCGATATTTTTTGAAATGCCTCAATAAGAGGAATGTTGATTGTAAGTTGCTTGAACATAGTCATGAAGTGCTGGAACTTACCTTCCTCCTCCTTCTTTCTGAGTCTTTAAGGGACAGAAGGTGGACGTCAAGGTATGGGTTTTAATTTCCTTGGTCACTACCTCATCACTTACCCTATCCTTGGAGTTTGCTTCCCCAGTATCTACATCTTTGCTTTCTACCAACTCTTAACGAACCTCATCATCATCAATGGGCATCTGTGGGTTAATGATCTGCTTGTTGCCATATATTATCATTATGACGCTTGCACTACCCATCATTCTTTAGATTCTGCAATATGTTACTTGGTAATATACCTTACTAATGTAGGTTAACTAAGTAGACATCTGATGCAGGTGATAGATGCGGCCTTAAATGTCCCTTTTCGATGTTTAAAGTTGTGGTAGTGTCTTTTGGTTTGATTAGTACGTCGGTAATGTCTATAAGACTCATGAGTGAGATTCTTAATCCCAACTCTAATAAGTCTGTAGTGGTTTTGGTGATAATATGCTGGTTCATTCCCTAATGAGGTAGTACGTGTGATATATTTGAGAGTAGTATTACAAGTTTAAGGAAGAAGGTTGGGTGCTAATAGGTGAGTTGGTAATTTTGGTGGTAAGAGGTTTCCTCCTAGAATGTGTGGTGCTGAGTGATAGTCTTAAGGTGGACCTTAGAAATACAAAAGTGATTAGAGATTATCCTAGACCTTTGACTTCACCGAATATTAGGAGCCTCTTTGGTTTAGTGGGCTATTGCCAGAGGTTATAAATAGACTGATTTGATAGGTTCGTGGGCTGCTATTCTTGTGTTATTCCTTTGTGCTAGTAGGACTTGTGTGCATGTGTCTTGGATGGTTACGTGAGTCAATTATGGCTAGTATGGGTCTAAAGGTGTTGCCCCTTGTGATCGTAGCATAGAGTCTTGTCTTATGATCTTGGTTGGACTTAGTTTAAGGTGTTAGAGGTATTAGGATAGTTTGGCTACTTGCATAGTATGCTTTTTATAAAGGTGGTGCCGTAAGGTTGTAATGTGATGGTTAGGGATGGGTGACCTACTTAGTCAACTACAATGGGTTAGTCACTTCTCTAAGGTTGACCTTTGGTATAGGTGTTGTCTCCAAGTGAAGATGATGGTAGGTGATGTCCCTAAGTGTCATTTTGGAATAAGATTAAGCATTATTAGTATTGATGGAGTTGTTTAGTTTACATGTGCACCGCTGTTGTTTGTGGAATTCTTGAACGGGATCTTAAGATCCCACCTTTATATGTTTGAGGTGGTCTATAGTGATGAGCTATTGATTTGTTTAGAGCTTGTGAATCATTTGGGGGTAGTGTTGCAAGTCTTAGAGGTTGAGAGGTTGTTTGATAAATATGATAGGTGCGCATTGTGCATAGCAAGAAGATGGTTAGGATTCTTTAAGGATTATGGGTATATGTGCATTAATTTTCCCCAATAAGGCTAACATTGTGGTCGGTGCTCTAGTCTAGCATATATGGATATTGATGGCAAGAAGGAGACTATTGGAATCCATTAGTTAGTTAGATTGGAAGTAGGTTGAGGGAAAGTTGAGAATAGTGGTATAGTGTTCTTGGTGGTTCCAAATCTTCTTTGGTTGAGGAGGTCTAGTTTAAGCAAGGCCTTGAGTCCACCTTATTTTATTTGGAAGTGTTGGGTAAGAAGATGATCGAGTAGAGGTTGTCTCCTAAGGAGGAGATAGTGGCTATGCTACCAAATGTATTTAATATTGACAATTGAGTTGAGGATTGTGAGTCCTTATAGAGTATAGAGGAAGGTTGGTAAAGTTGTTTAAGTTTGGGGTTCACCTTTGGGTGTAGATATGGTTAATCCGGTTTGTCATGCTTCTAGGTGGATGTGAGATATTAGTGCATTTATTGTTATAGAACACTTTGAGGTTGTGGGTGTTAAGGAGAGTAAATTGATTTAAGAGAAGGTCCCGGTAGAGGTATTGGATGGAGGAGTGGAGAAGTGGATTGATAGTGATGTAGTGTTCTTCAAGGCCCTTTGGGAAGAGTCGTCTATTCGTATGTTTCTCTAGGGTAGTCAGAGAGGGAATGGAGGAGAAATATCCATATCTCTTTCATTCTATTCAAACTTATGATAACACGTCAAGTCTTGCATTTCAGCCCCTACGTCATTCATATGCATTCATGTTTAAATTGGTAAGTTATGATGATTTTACACTTATGTTGAGATTTTGAAAATGGTGTTTTAAATGTAATATTTAATTCATATTGGGGTTGATTTGTTCATGATTACTCTTGTCTTATAGGTCTGTTGTATATTCGAGAATGAATCAAATGTTCCCAAGGGTGAGATATTGACACAACCCCAAAAAGTGTTTCAAAATGTGCCTCGAAAGTTCTTAAAATCATAATTTCGATATATATGAAATTTTGTTTGTTATTTTGAAAATCCGACTTCATTTATTATTTAGGGAGTCCAATTTAGTGAGAAATGTGTCTAACACAAATTTTAGAGCAACCGCATCAAAGTTTGAAAAATGCAAAAATGCAATTTAGAAGGGTCAAATTTGAAGAGGCATATCTCTTAGAACACAAAGAACTAGATTGAGTACAACCTATCAGATTAATGCTCTTTGAATTAGCTTTCCAACACCCTTGGTTTCACCTTATTTCGATGTTAGATGAAGGAGTTATGCCCATTTTCATGCAACACGTTTGTGCAGAAAATGTAATTCCAGTGAGCAGTACATTTTGGTCCTATTTTCTCTTGACTTCGGTACAAGACTTTTAAGTCTTGGGCCTAAGGGTTACCATACTTGAAACTACATATACTTAGCCTTATTTCACCCTCATATTATCCTAAACATTCCCCAGTACTCGGTTAAACATTTAGACTCATATTTCACCCTAAAGTCATGTCCCAAACTCAAGACCAATCTTGAAGATTTTATCAAGGATTTCAGTCAAGCTTCAAGTGTCCATTAAAGTCTTCTTCAAGGTTTCTCCAAAATCTAAGGTATGTTGTGCTGAACCATTAGGTCCTTCCATCCACGGTAGGTTTCTCCAAAAGCTAAGGTATGTGTTGTTGAACCATTGGGTCCTTCCACCGATGGTGACTAAGCCCTCTTTTTACTAATATTGCATGATTTAAAGTAGATTTTATATGTGGGTCTTGTATATTGAGAAATGTATTGCATAGTTATTTATATTCATGAAAGTATGGTTGGTTTATCATGTTTTGAGCTCTAGATCTTGGATTTAATATTGTATTTGATGAGTGGTTTTGATGTGAATGTCTTGACGGTGTTGCAAGGTGTTCATTGATGGTTTTACCATTGATTATCTTTCATGAATTCATCTATAAATTATATGGTCTTTTACCCCCATTACACACCCGCCAAGTGTTTGATAAAATGTTATGTTATGGTTTCTTAAGGAATTGAAGGTCCTAAGAATGAGATATGATATGAATGATGTTATGATGATGAAATGAGCTTATTTATATGATTATTCCTATATGAAGAATTGAATTAGAGCATATGATGAATCCTATGTAAAAGTGTTGCATTAGATATATGATGAATCCTATATAAAGTGTAGAACTCAACCATGCCCAATCTGTGGGGGTCTAAGTGCACAGATAATCTAGTGAAGGGTTTGTACTTCCACAGGTGACATCATCACTAACCTAGATGGGGGTTAGTACTCATCAACCTAGATAAGGGTTATTACTCATCCACCTAAGTGATGGGGCAGTATCATCACTAACTAGATGGCGTTCAGTACTCATCAACTTAGATGAGGATTAGTACTCATCCACCTTGGTGATAGGATGACATTATCAGCAACCTAGATGAGGGTTAGTACTCATCCACCTAAGTGATGGGGGGCATCATCACCAACCTACCAAAGGGTTGTACTTTGGATAGCTAACATGGTCTCTCCTACACATGATATCGTGTATGAGCATGAGTTACTTAAGCATGTTTTACATTAACCATTGATCATACCTGTCATATTGTTATACTATGCCTATTGCCTAATGTATGTATTTTGATTATGATGTTAATCTATTATTGCATCATATCCCATATGGTTAGTACATTCAAATATACTAAAGCATACTCTTGCCTACATGATATCACCATATAGGGACCGGATCTCCTATTGATTCTTCTTATGGCTAGATGGATTGTTCAAGTTAGCCTTTAGTGAGTCCTCCATTCTGGGGACAAGGACTATTCTCTCACAACATTATCTTTACTTTATCGTATAATTATGACAATGAGGGTGAGCCTGGTTATATGTCTTATCCCCCGCTTTATCTATATAGTAGAGGTGTTGTTGGACAAAGCTATGTATTTCTGATATGAGTTGATTCTATTATCTTTTGACTCCATGTTAAGAAACGCTCTCCCTTAGCACCTTTTACCCTTATTTTAATTCTTCAAATGTTATTTAATTTACTTTCGTGACTAAGGATATGTAATTATATGCTATGAGGATTATTTAGGGTTCCTTCGAGTTTCCCATTTATCGGTCACATCTAGGCCCTAGACTTGGGTCGTGACAGTTCACAAGATCTAAATAAATCAATGTTCCACCACTAGAGGCCACTATAAATATGTCAAGGTAGGGTTTTAAGACCCTATTCATGAAATTCACAAACCTAGCCGATGCATAAGTCAACCAAACAAAATTCTAATGTTCACTCTTAGCCCAGAAGGACACTGAGGAATATCACCTACACTCATTCTAACTTGGGGACAAAAATCGAACTAAGGATCAAGGTTAAAGAAGTGACTAATTCATTGTAGTTGACCAAATAAATTGACCATCCTTAACCATCATATCACAACCTTACAGGTTCTACACTCATTGGAAGCATGCTATGAAAATAGCCAAACCACCTCAAGACCTCCAATCCAACAAATCGAGTCCAACCAGAATTACAAGACAAAATCCTATGCAGTAAGAACATAAATATCCCCTAAACCCTTCTAGCAACAATAGACTCATATAATCGTATCCTACTAGCAACAAAAGGAACAATGAAAAGAAAGTAACCCCTAAAACCATCAAAGCATGCACAACAACATTAAGAAAAGCCTTTAACATACTAGTAACAACCTCGGGCGTGTCATCCCCTCCATCAGCCTCTTGATCAGCATGACTACCTTGTTCTTATAGTTGACCACCCTTATACCTCCTTTGCGCATATAGATAATTAACTAGCTTATGACCCACTCTGTTATATCTATAATAAGCATTGATCTTCCTCAAACATGGGCCACCATGGTTCTTTCAACATCTTTGACAATTGGGGTTAGTCATCCCACTATTGTTGTCTTCATATTGAACCCTTCTGCTTCAGCCCTTTGGGTTTACCAGGCAATCCCTCCTCTTATGCCCCTCTTCACGACAACAAAAACAAGTATTGGTGCCCTTCAAACATGGGCCTCTATAAACCTTACCAAATGTTAGGCACATAGTGCCATCTCTTTCCTTGAAGCTTTGGAACTTTCCTTTTAAATGGGTCCTCTTGGCCTTGTCGTCTCCACTCTTACCATTTGTAGTCCTAAGGGCACCCACCGATCGGTAGAGTTAAGAATTTACTTTAACTTTGTAGCATGACTTAGAACATGAAGAAGGAAAACATTTCCTAAAACTCTCATAGCCTCTTACTCATAATTGTGGTGCACAACACAACCATGAATAAGACTCTAATCGATGCGGTGTGTTGGACTCTGAGGATCTAACAACCTAGTACTATAACACCATCTTTGTCATGACCCAAGACCTATCCTATACATGACCGATGAATGGGGAACTTAAAGAAATCCCAAACAAGCCTCACAAGATATCATTACACATCCTTAGTCGCGGAAACAATTTAAATGCCAATAAGAGACGACATAAACAAGGGGAAAGTTGGACTAAGGATGCGAGAGAGAAAGAGAAGTAATACTTAAATATCATGAATGAGTCAAAGCTCAGGCATAATACACAACTTGTCCAACAACACCTCTAAACATAGATACTTAGCTGGGACCAAGACAAGCAATCAGGCTCACCCTCATAGTAAAAGTAGAAACAAAGAAGAGAGTATCAATACATAGCATAAGAAATATAGACCAACATCCCCGAAATGTAGGACTCACCAATTTTCATGAGATAATCAAACTAGCCACATGGAGGAAGATGGCCAAATGGAGCTTTGATTCCTAAACGGTAACATCAGATAGGCATAGAGTGTGCGTTAGTACATTTTAACGTGCTTAGCATGTAGGTTGCAATGCAACAAGAGATAGATAACATAGGCAAAGTGAATAATCATAACCAATAAATAACATAGTAGTAATATGTCATGTATGAATGATGCTTGAAGTGAAACATGTTTATATAGAACATATTCGGTAGATAAGAAGAGACCATCATCATAGACTAGGCAACTAGTACTCGGAATCCAACTCTTAACACCCCCTTGGTAGTGATCGATGTCCCAAACTCTCAACATTATTAATGGACTTAACACCCTCCATCGAAGTGATCAAGGTACCAACCGCTCAAAAAGGTTAATGGACTTAACACCCTCTATCAAAGCGTTCAAGGTACAAACCCCTCAACAAGGTTAATGGACTTAATACCCTCCATGTAAGTGGTCCAAGGTACCAACCCCTCAACAAGATTAATGGACTTAACACCCTTCATTAAAATGGTCAAGGTACCAACCCCCCAATAAGGTTATGGTCAATATGTAACAGTAGAGAAACTTATCATGAAATTAACACATATACAACATACTTTCATTATCATAAAGTGATATATCTTATATTCCAAGCTTTAAGCCTTCAGTAACTCAAGAATGATAAATCAGACATTTTACCAAACAGTTGGCAAGTGTGTAGTGTTAGTTTAAAACCACGCAATTCAAGAATGAAAACATGCAAGAAAATCCAATGTAAAACCACCTATCAATTTACATCAAAATCCTTCATCAACTCTTACCATAGGTCTTAGATCCATAGCTTAAAACATGCCAAGCAATCACAATTTCATAAACACCAATATAATGTGTAGCGAATTTCATAACAAAATAAGACCCATGAGTAAATTAACTTTAAATCATGAAAATTTTTAAGAAATAGAATCTTGGACATTATAGGTGAAAGAAACCCATACCTTAGTGTTTGGAAAATCCTTAAAGAAGATTGGAGATGGAGACTTGAAGTTTGAGAGGAAATCCTTAGATCCGGATGAGTTTAGGGACGTGAATTTAGAAGATGAAATATTGTCTAAGTGTTTGGGAGAGTATTTGGAAATGTATTGGATGATATGAGGGTGAAATAAGGATAAGTATAGGTACTTTCATGCATGAAAAGGCTTAGGTCCTACACCTAAAAGTCTTGGACAAAACTTGAAAACTAGCACCACAATAACACAGAGGCATGTCGTGCCACGAACGCGCACATACACTATCTTGGGATCACTTTGAAAATTTGACTTTTGCTATGGTTGCTCTAAAATTTGGGTTAGACCCATTTCGAACTCAATTGTCCCTCTGAATATGAATACAAAGTCAGAATTTCGAAATAAAGCACGAATCTTGAGATATATGGAAATTATTATTCCAGACACTTTTGAGGCACATGTTCAGGAACTTTTTGGGGTCGTTACATTCACTCAAGCTTTAAGTCTCCATTTCCAATCTTCATCAAGTAATTCTCCAAAGATAAGGTATGCGGGTTTCAACCATTGGGTACTTTTACCTTTGGTGCCCAAGCTTGTTTTTTTCTTAAATTATATGCTTCTAAGTTGATTTGACTTATGGGTCTTATATTATGAATTTGACTATGAACTATATTGGTGTTTTGTAAAACTATGACAGTTTATGCATGTTTTGAGCTACTAATCTTAGATCTGTCTTGAGATTTGACGAAGGGTGTTGACTTATATTATATGAGGGTATTACCAAGAGTTAGTTGGTGGTTTTACATTGAATTTACTTGCATGATTTCACTCTTGAATTTCATGGTTTTACACTAGCATTGCATACCCTCCAAGTGTTTGATAAAATGTCTGGTTAATATATCTTGAGTTATTGATGGCCTAATGATTGGGATATGAGTTAAGTTACTTTATGATGATGAAAGGGTGATATGTATGTATTGATTCCATGAGAAGTATCTATTGTATTATGAGTTGACTATAGCCAATTGAGGGGTGATGCCTTAATCACCTTGGATGGGGGTGGTAAGCCATCAACCAATTAAGGGGTTGGTACCTGAGTCACTTCAGGTGAAGGGTGGTCACCAATTAAGGGGTTGATACCTCAATCACTTCCAATGAAGGGTGGTCACCAATTGAGTGCTTGGCATGTCAATCGCCTCAGATGGAGGTGGTAAACCATCAACCAACTGAGGGCTTGGTAGTCAATCACTTCCAGTGGAGGGTGGTCATGTCTGCCAACCAATTGAGGGGTTGGTACCTCAATCACTTCTAAGGAGTGGTCTACCTTAGATTCCAAGTACAAAGTTACTTGGTCTATGATGATGGTCTATTGCCACATATGTAATATGTTACATATATAAGCATATTTACTTCAATTATCATTCATGCATGCCATACTGTTATATGATCATCTATTGCTTAATTATGCATTTTGACTAGGTTGCTTATCTATTGTTACATTGCATCCTACATACTTAGTACATTCAAATTTACGAATGCATACTCTATGACTACATGATGTTAGCATGTAGGAACTGGATCCCCACTTGATCATCTTCTTTCTTTACATAGCTAATGCAATACATCTCAAAGCAAGTTGGTGAGTCCTCAACTTTGACGACATTCTTCTCTTGATTAATACTTTGTACAGACTCTCTTTTCTTTATTATATGCTTTCTGTATGAGGGTGAGACCAGTTACTTCTCTTGGCTCTTGCTAAGTTCTATTTTTAGAGGTGTTGGTAGACAAGTTATGTAATGATGCTAAAAGTTGACTCCCTTTAACTCTTGATATTTTGTGATATGAAGGGTGTCCCTTAGGTCCGTATCCCCTCTTTACTATCTCTTATTGTTGTTCTATTACATCTTTAATCAAGGATATATAATGATATGAGTAAAAGGCTTGATTGGGGTCCCTTCGGGTTCTCCATTCATTGTGTCGCATCTAGGCCCTAGGCTTAGGTCATGAAATAATTAACAAGATTTGATGTGATCCATCTTGTCTAATCAACCTAACCGGATCAAAGAGTGGTTGTACTAGAACAAAAGATAAGGGTTAGTAATGTCACACTATGGAGATGGATCAAATTACATATCGAAATTTATCTCTCGCCTTGATCAAAGGTTTTGGTAAACCTAACTTACTAAATTCTGCATGCTACACACTAGAAAAGATCATGATTATCTGGCAATACTGAGTAAGTAATTCATGGGTCACACAATACCCTAATTACTTCTCCCTTAATTCACAACACTTGCTTCTAGTTTAGATTTTACTTATTGCATTTGTAACCCCCCCCCCTCTTTTGGGAGATATGTAGGTTAATTCATACAAATTGCTCGTAATTGCTCTAGGTCTAAACCATATTCCATATGGGTTCAACCCTAACCTTGGTCAGGTTATATATTTTAAGAACAACAAATATAACTTTAAAGGGAGGTGTAGTTTAAGCGACATCAAAATTTTGGTGTCATTGCCAAGGAATACAAATTTTGGATTGGTTTTATTTTGGGTAGTTTTGTGAATAAATCCTTATTTTCCTTGTTCTATGTTTCTTTTTGTTTTTGTTTTGTTTTAGCATGCAAGTGTAGTGTATGCCCAAAACTCATAGTCGAGGCAGTCCCTTGACTGCGTTTGACCTAGAGATCCAGCGAATGCTGAGAAGAATGGCCTAAGACAACATGAACAACGTTGCAAATAATGTTGTAAATGCAACACTGAATCAAAATAATGATAACCCACCACTACTTAAGGATGCGAATCCTCCACTATAGGATCTTTGAGTTGCTATTAACACATGGAATCAATATCGAATTGATCCTATGGCGGTGGTTGTGACCAAAGTTATTGTGTTACCTCCTTTACTGGTTGACATAAAATTTGTTGTTTGAAGTGGTTTGCTACAAATGTTGTAGAATATAGAGTTGTTCACGGGCTTACCATTAGAGGATCCACATAACTATTTACACAACGTCATCTTTCTTTGCAAAAGTACGATGAGAAATCAAAATCTATCTATGGATATCATTGAGCTTTGTGTATTCTCATTGTCTCTAACAGGTGAAGTGATACTATAATTATCAAAACTCCCACAAAGTTTAATCACCACCTGAGTAGATATACAGAAAGCTTTTTTAGAGAGTTTCTTTCCTAGGTCGAAGAAACTGAAGTTGAGAGAACAAATCAACAATTTTGAGCAGTTACTTGGTCATTCAATCAGCACATGCGAGAGATTTACAAAGTGTTTGAGGAGTGTTCCAGACAATAAAATCACCGATGATTCCTTGGTAGAGATTTTCTATCAGTCACTTGATGATAATTACAAAGCAGTGGCCAACACAATCACTGGTGGCTCATTCTTAGATTGTCTATTCTTGGTTGTAGCTGAACAACTGAAAAAGGTTGAAAAGTTGAACCATGCAAGGGGCTCAAGAGATCAACAAGTAGAAGGTCTTTTTTAATTAGTACTATTTAGAATAAGCAAAGATACATGAAGAGATGCAAAAGTTGGCTTGGATCAGTACTAATGTGGGGTTGTTGATGAATCAAAGTCAGGAGAATGTAAAAGCAGTTAAGCTTCAGCGTCCACGTGTACCCATGTATGAGGATCTCTATTATGAGGAGGATACTTTCTTTGAAATTGATCAAATAGGTGGTTTCTTGAACAATACCCAAGGTTCTAATCAGAACTATTTGCGCCAAGGTCAAGGGAATCAAGGCCAGAACTTCAATAGGGATGGTGATTTCAGAAATAACAACTGAAAAAGTTACTATGATAGGAATAAAAGCTAGGACAAAGATGCTGATTAGGGATGGAGTGATGGTTATATGAATGGTCCATATGTGTCACCACACAATCATGATTTTTATGCTGGTAGTTCTAGGATTGAGGAGATGTTCAACAAATTATTGAAGAAGGATGATTCTCAGGATGGGACCATGAAGGGGAGGAAATCTGACATCTTAAGCATTAATCAGAAGATCGACTCTTATGTCATTCTATCAAGCGATTGGAGTAACAGTTTGATTAGATACCTACTTAGTTAACCTGCATCAATAAGGTACATTACCAAGCAACACACAGAATCTAAAGAATGATGGGTAGTGCACACATGATAATGATAACATGTAGTAGCAAGTATATTATTAACTCACTGATACCCATTGGATTTACTTGCATGTTTTCACTCTTGAATTGCATAGTTTTACACTAACACTACACAATCGCCAAGTGTTTGGTAAAATATTCGATTTATGATTCTTGAGGTACTGAATGCCTAAAGCTTGGCATATAAGATATATGACTTTATGATGATGAAAATATGTTATATATGTGTTAGTTTCAAGATAAGCTTCTATAGTGTTACATATTTACCGTAACCTTATTGGGGGGTTGGTACCTTGACCATTTTAATGAAGGATGTTAAGTCCATTAATCTTATTGAGGGGTTGGTACCTTGGACCACTTTTATGGATGGTATTAAGTCCATTAACCTTGTTCATTGGTTAGTACCTCAGCCACTATGATGGACGGTGTTAAATCCATTAACCTTGTTGAAGGGTTTGTACCTTGACCACTTTGATAGAGAGTGTTAAGTACATTAGTCTTTTTGAGGGATTGGTACCTTGATCACTTTTATGGAGGGTGTTAAGTCTATTAACCATGTTGAGGGTCTGGTATGTCTATCACTAACAAGGGGGTGTTAAGCCTTGGATTTCGAGTACTAGTTGCTTAGTCTATGATGATGGTCTCGTCTTATCTACCTAAGATGTTCTATATAAACATGTTTTACTTCAAGCATCATCCATATATGACATATTTCTACTATGCTATCTATTGATTATGATTATTCACTTTTCCTATGTTACCTATCTCTTGTTGCATTGCAACCTACATACTAAGTACATTAAAATATTCTCACGCATACTATATGCCTATCTGATGATACCGTGTAGGAATCCAAGCTCCATTTGGCCATCCCTCTCTACTTGGCTAGTTCAATTTTCTCAATCAAGTTGGTGAGTCCTCCATCTTAGGGATGTTGGTCTATATTTCTTATGCTATGCATTGATACTCTCTTCTTCATTGCTACTTTAGCTGTGAGGGTGAGCTCGATTGCTTGTCTTGGCCACGTTAAGTGTCTATGTTTAGAGGTGTTGTTGGACAAGTTGCGTATTATGCTTGAGCTTTGACTCATCCATGATATTTAAGTATTACTTCTCTTTCTATCTCGCACCATTAGTCCTAATTTCCCCTTGTTTATGTTATATCTTATTGGCATTTTAATTGCTTCAGCAACTAAGGATGTGTAATGATATGTTGTGAGGCTTGTTTGGGATTTCTTTGTGTTCCCTATTCGTCGGTCATGTCTAGGCTCTAGGCTTGGCACATGACAAAGATGGTATTAGAGCACTAGGTTGTTATATCTTCAGAGTCCAACACACCGCATCGATTGGAGTCTTATTCGTGGTTGTGTTGTGCACCACAATTATGAGTAAGAGGCTACGAGAGTTTTAGGAAATGTTTCCCTCTTCATGTTCTAAGTTGTGCTACAGAGTTTAAGTAAGTCCTTTCCACTAATGATTATTCTTTTCTATGCTAGTTTATAATGCTTAACGCAAGAGAAAGAAGATCTCTTACACCCGAAGGACGATCTGCCTAACTCGCTCCTCAAGGTAGAGGGGCTATAAAGATTGAGCATGGAATTGCTATAACCGTGTTGGCTGAGGCCATGACTACTTAAGTCTATCAATCAGTGGGTTCCCTTGGGACTTCAAATGGTAAGAGTGTAGATGAGAAAGCCAAGAGGGCCCATTTAAAAGGAAAGTTCCAAAGCATCAAGGAAAGAGATGACACTATGTACCCAACATCTGGTAAGGTTTATACAGGCCGATGTTTGAAAAGAACCAATACTTATTTCTGCTATGGTGATGAGGGCATAAAAGGAGGGATTGCTTGGTAAACCCAAAGTACGGAAGAAGAAGGGTTTAATATGAAGACAACAATAGTGGGATGACTAACCCCAAGTGTCAAAGTTGTGGAAAGAACCATGGTGGCCCATGTTTGAGGAAGATCAATGCTTGTTATGGATATAACAGAGTAGGTCATAAGCTAGTTGATGGTCCATATGCGCGAAGGAGGTATAACAGTGGTCAACTATTAGAACAAGGTGGTTATGCTGATCAAAGGGCTCATGGAAGGGATGAGACACTCGAGGTTGTACCAGTATGTTAAAGGCTTTTCTTAATGTTGTTGTGCATGCTTTGATAGTTCTGCGGGTTACTTTCTTTTCATTATTCATTTTGTTATTAGGAGGGTATGATTAGGTGAGTATATTATTGCTAAAATGGTTTAGGGGATATTCATGTTGATACTGCATAGGGTCTTATCTTGTAATTTTTGATGGACTTGGTTTGTTGGATTAGAGGTCTTGAGGTGGTTTGGCTACATTCATTGCATGCTTCCAATGAGTGTAGAACCATTAAGGTTGTGATATGATATTTAAGTATGGTCAACTTATTTGGTTAACTACAATAGGATAGTCACCTCCTTAACCTTGATCCTTGGTTCGAGTTTCGTCCCTAAGTGAGAATGAGGGTAGATGATATTCCTATAGTGTCCTTCTGGGTAAGGGGTGAGCATTTGAGTATTGTTTGGTTGACTTATGCACTGGATAGGTTTGTAGATTTCATGAATAGGGTCTTAGAAATCCTACCTTGACATGTTTGTGGTGGCCTCTAATGGTGGAACATTGATCTTTTTAGAGTTTGTGAACTATCACGACCCAAGCCTAGGTCCTAGATGTGACCGGCGAATGAGGAACCCAAAGGAAACCCAAACAAGCCTCATAGCATATAATTACACATCCTTGGTCACAAAAGTAAATTAAATAACATTTGAAGAATTGAAATAAGGGCAAAAGGGACTAAGGGAGAACTTTTCGTAATGTGGAGTCAAAAGATAATCGAATCAACTCATAGCATAAATACATAGCTTTGTCCAACAACACCTCTACTATATAGATAGAGCGGGGGCCAAGACATATAACCAAGCTCACCCTTATTGTCATAAGTATACGATAAAGTAAAGAGAATGTTGTGAGAGAATAGTCCTTGTCCCTAGAATGGAGGACTCTCTGAAGGCTAACTTTAACAATCCATCAAGCCATATGAAGAATCAATAGGAGCTCTGGTCCTTACATAGTGATATCGTGTAGGTAAGAGTATGCATTAGTATATTTGAATGTACTAAGTATGTGGGATGTGATACAACAATAGATAAACATCATAATCAAAATGTATACATTAGGCAATAGGCATAGTATAACAATATGACAAGTATAATCAATGGTTAATGTAAAATAAGCTTAAGTAAACCCATGCTCATATAGGATATCATATGTGTAGAAGAGACCAAGCTATCTATCCAAAGTACAACCCTTTGGTAGGTTGGTGATGATGCGGCCCCATCACTTAGTTGGATGAGTACTAACCCTCATCTAAGTTGGTGATAATGTTGCCCCATCACCAAGGTGGATGAGTACTAATCCTTATCTTTTTTGATGAGTACTAAACCGCATCTAGGTTAGTGATGATGCCACCCCATCACTTAGGCGGATGAGTAGTAACCCTTACCTAGGTTGATAAGTACTAACCCCCATCTCGGTTAGTGATAATGATGCCTATAGAAGTGTAACCCTTTACTAGATTTTCTGGGAGCTTAGACCCCTCCCCCGGAATTGGGCATAGTTGAGCTCTACACTTTATATAGGATTCATCATATGTCTAATGCATCATTTTTACATAGGATTCATCATAAGCTCTAATTCAACACTTCATATAGGAATGATCTTATAAATAAACTCATTTAATCATCATAATATCTTTCATATCATATCTCTAATTGCTTAGGACCTTTAATTCCTTAAGAAACCATAACCAGACATTTTATCTAACACTTGGCAGGTGTGTAATGGGGGTAAAAGACAATACAATTTAGAGATAAATTCATGCAAGAAAATCAGTGGTAAAACCATCAATCAATACCTTGCAACACCCTCAATATATTCCCATCAAAACCTCTCATCAAATCCAACATTAAATCCAAGATCTAGAGCTCCAAACATGCTAAAACAATCATACTTTCATAAATATAAATCACTGTGGAGTGAATTTCTCAATACACAAGACCCACATGTAAAATCTACTTTAAATCATGCAATATTAGTAAAAAGAGGATTTAGGTACCATGGGTAGAAGGATCCTATGCTTCAACACCACATACCTTAGCTTTTGGAAAAACCTTGAAGAAGACTTTAATAGATACTTGAAGCTTGAGTGAAATCCTTTATGAAATCTTTAAGATTAGTCTTGAGTTTGGGACTTGAATTTAGGGTGAAATATGAGTCTAAATGTTTAAGTGAGCATTGGGTAATGTTTAGGATGATATGAGGGTGAAATAAGGCAAAGTATATGTATTTTCAAGAGTGAGAACCACTAGGCCCAAGACTTAAAAGTCTTAGACCGAAGTCAAGAAAAAATAGGACCAAAATGGACTGCTTACTGGAATTGCATTTTTTGCACAATCGTGTTCCATGAAAATGGGCATAACTTCTTCATCCAAAATCAAAATAAGGTGAAAATAAGGGTGTTGGATAGATAATTCAATGAGAGTTAATTAGATAGGTTGTACTCAACCCAGTTCTTTGTGTGCTAAGAGATATGCCTCTTCAAAGTTGACCCTCCTAAATAGCATTTTTACATTTTTTGGATTTTGATACAATTGCTATAAAATTTAAGTTAGATCCATTTCCCACTGCATTTGACTCCCTAAACAAGAATATGCAGTCAGATTTTCGAAATAACAAACAAAATTTTAGATATATAGAAATTATGATTTCAGGCACTTTCAAGGCACATTTTCGATCACTTTTTGGGGTTGTTTCAATATCTCCCCCTTGGGAACATTTGATTCATCCTTGAATACAGAACAGACATATAAGAAAAGAGTAATCATGAATAAATCAGCCCCAATATGAATGCAATATTACATTTAAAATACCATTTTCAAAATCTCAACATAAGTGTAAAATCATCATAAACTTACCAATTTAAACATGAATGCATATGAATGACATAGGGGCTAAACTGCAAGACTTGAAATCATAAAAGGACTTGACGTGTTATCATAAGTTTGAATATAGTGAAAGAGATATGGATATTTCTCGTCCATGCCCACTCTAGCTCCCCGTGAGACATATACGAATAGACGACTCTTCCCAAAGGGCCTTGAACAACACTACATCATTATCAATCCACTTCTCCACTCATCCATCCAACACCTCCAGTAGACCTTCTCTTAAGTCAATTTACCCTCCTTAAGACCCACAACCACAAAGTGTTCTATAGCACTAATGTCACTAACACGTCACATCTACCTAGAAGCATGACAAACATGATTAACTATATATACATCCAAAGGCGATCCCCAAACTTAAGCAACTTTACCATCTCCCTCTATACACTATAAGGACTCACAATCCTCAACTCAATTGTAAATCTTAAATACACCTAAACCATTTGGTACCATAGCCACCATCTCCTTCTTGGGAAACAACCTCCACTCGATCATCTTCTCACCCAAGACTTCTAACTCAAATAAGGTGGACTCAAGCCTTGCTTAAACTAGACCTCCTCAAACAAAGAAGATTTGGAACCACCAAGAAAACTATACCACCATTCTCAAATTCCCCCAACCCACTTCAATCTAACCAACTAATGGATCCTACTAGTGTCCTTCTTGCCACCAATATCCACACATGCTAGACTACAGCACCGACCGCAACATTAGCCTTATCGAGGAAAATTAATGCACACTCATCCATAATCCTTAAAGAATCCTAACCACCTTCTTACTATCCACAATGCACACGTATCATATTTAGCAAACAACCTCTCATCCTTCAAGAATTACAACACTATACCCAAATGATTCACAAGCTCTAAAAATATTCCTCATCACTAGAGACCACCTCAAACATATCAAGGTTGGATCTTAAGCCCCTGTTCAAGAACTCCACAAATAACATCGATGCACAAGTCAACCAAATAACTCCATCAATACTAATAATGCTTACTCTTATTCCAAAATGACACTTGGGGACATCACCTACCCTCATCTTCACTTGGAGACAACACCCATACCAGAGGTCAACCTTAGAGAAGTGACTAACCCATTGAAGTTGACCAAGTAGGTCACCCATCCCTAACCATCACATTACAACCTTACAGCACTATCCTTATAAAAAGCATACTATGCAATTAGACAAACCATCCCAAGACCTCAAACACCTTAAACTTAGTCCAACTAAGATCACAAGACAAGACTCTATGCAATGATCATATGGGACAACCCTTAGAGACCACTACTAGCCACAATAGACTCACGTAACCATTCGGGACACACATACATAAGTCCTACTAGCACAAAGGAATAACACAAGAAATAGCAAACCCTGAACCTATGAAATCACCCTATTCACAACCTCTGGAAATAGCCCACTAAACCCAAGAGGCTCCTAATATCCGGTGAAGTCAAAGGTCTAGGCTAATCTCTAATCACCTTAGTCTTTCTAAGGTCCACCTTAAGACCATCACTCAGCACCACACAATCTAGGAGGCAACCTCTCACCACCAAAATTCCTATCTCACCTACTAGCACCCAACCTTCTTCCTTAAACTTGTAGTACTACTATCATATCATCACCAAAACCACCATAAACCTATTAGAGTAGGGACTAAGAATCTCACTCATGAGTCTTATAGGTATAACCGGCGTACTATTCAAACTAAAAGACACCACCCCAACTTTAAACATCCAAAATGGAAATTGAAGGCCTCATCTATCACCAACAACAATTCTATGAATAAACAACCTAGATTTAACACCTCTAATTCTCACAAGATGATAAATGCAACTCCTTATAGACTAATTGTACCTTAAGACATGAAATGGATCTACCTCCTTTGCTATTGCTTAACAACCTTCCCCCTCAAAGATAGGCTCATTAAGGATTCAGGATCTACCTCCATAAGTATTGCAATCCATGAAGACACAACATGCATACAACCATTCCATCCCTAGAATGACATCAAAATTCACTACGGCAACTCCAACAAGTGGCAAAGCAAGACCTAATGCAATACAAATCTAGATCAATAACTATGAACATTCTAGCAATAATATACCCAACCAAGAGATAAACACTAAAGGTTCACATCCCAACTCGAGGCACATAAAAAGCCCCACCATCAACTAAAAGACAAAAGAAGAAATAGTGAAACTCAAATCTATCAAAATCCAACCCTTCTATTTACATCCTTCACTTTCCTCTTTGAAGTGGCATGATCAACTAAAAAGGCAAAGAACATTCGTTAGAGAGGAAAGTCCTATCTCACTTTTAAAGCACGACATAGACAATGAAGAAGGAAAATATTTCCTAAAATTTCCTTATAGCCTCCTACTCATAGTTGTGGTGCACAACACAATCATGAATAAGACTCTAATTGATGTAGTTTGTTGGTCTCCGAGGATCTAACAACCTAGTGCTCTGATACCATCTTTGTCACAACCAAAGCAGAGGGCCTAAATAAGACTGGTGAATGGGGAACCCGAAAGAACCTCAAACAAGACTTATAGCATATTATTACATATCCTTGGTCATGAATGCAATTAAATAACATTTGAAGAATTATAATAAGGGCAAAAAGGACTAAGGGAGAACTTGTCCTAACATGGAGTCAAGAGATAATAGAATCAACTCATAGCATAAATACATAGCTTTGTCCAATAACACCTCTACTATACAAATAGAGCGAGGACCAAGACATAAAATCGAGATAACCCTCATAGTCATAAGCATATGATAAAGTAAAGAGAATATTGTGAGAGAATAGTCCTTCTCCCCAGAATGGAGGACTTACCAAAGGCTAACTTGAACAATCAATTTAGCCACAAGAAGAATCAACAAGAGCTCCGGTCCCTACATGGTGATATGATGTAGGCAAGAGTATGTGTTAGTTTGTTTGAATGTACTAAGTATGTGGGATGCAATGCAACAATAGATAAACGCCATAATTAAAATGCATACATTAGGGAATATGCATAGTATAACAATATGACATGTATGATCAATGCAAAATGTAAAACATGCTTAAGTAACTTATGCTCATATAGGATATCATATGTGTAGAAGAGACCAAGCTAGCTATCCAATGTACAACCCTTTGGTAGGTTAGTAATGATGCTGCCACAAAACTTAGGTGGATAAGTACAAACCCTTATCTAGGTTGGTGATAATGCCACCCCATCACCAAGGTGGATGTGTAATAACCCTCATCTAGGTTTATGATGTAACACACCACATTTTACATGTACTAATAGTATGGGAATAAATCTTGGTATGGTTTGGTCAAAGTAGCGTCAATTCTTGAAAGT
>JAOTQJ010149604.1:0-32535 GCA_025642045.1 Solanum sejunctum
ATATTGAATTGTTGTCATGTATTTGTGTTTATTTGTCATGAAAATAGTCTTTATGGGGTGAAGGAAGTGTTAGAAAATAATTCAAATGGTTACATGAATGTTAGCTTGCATTGGAGTCCCGTCGAAGGTATAATGTTATGTTTTAGTGTTGGAGGTTTGCGTTGGGCGTTGGGGTGATATATTATGGTTTTTGGAGTATATCGGAGGGCTTGAATATGGTAGATATAAGTTTGAATCACTACTGCCCTATTTTACTATTTATGTTGCAATAGCGTTTTGTGGCGTTTTGATGTTGTGGTGGTGTTGGAAAAGGTTTATTGATGTTATGGGTTATTGTTGTTGTTGTTGATTGATTATTTGAGCCGAGTTAAATTATCGGGGCAGTGTATTTTAAGGGAAAATACTGCCAACATTTTTATAACATTGAGAACTAAAAAGTTCGGAATTAAGGTACGATATAGATATTAATTGTAAGCGTTATTGTAATTGTATAGACATTGAACGTCCAGAAGTCTAAGTTTAGAGTGACCTTACATTGGAGATAGTTGGCAAGCGAAATTGAGGTATGTAAAGATTTCCTACCCTTTGGCATGAATTAGTAAGCTCATTCAACATTGTACATTTGAAAAGTCCCTTTCTTTACAATTTGGGTTTGAAAATAATCTATGTTCATTTTTGGCCAATCTTATGACAAACTTACTTCACCTTAAATTTTTGAGTTTCGAACCCATGAATAGTGTTTGTTTGACCATAATTAGAGAGTTAGAAAGCTATAAGTTCAGTTTGTTCCGAAATTACCTCTAAATGTAAATTTGAGCAATTTTGGCAAAATCTCATAAAAGAATAACTACTTGATTTCAAAAGTGAACATTTTGCATATTGCTAAGTGTTTGAAATTAGTTTTTATGCATATGATTCTCATGACTCTATTCGTGCCCATTTGGCCTCGTTCATCGGTTCCCGGGCTGGTTGTTATCGTGCGTATGTGTAACTATATATATGTATTTATATATATATTCCGAAGTAGGTTAGATACGGCAGGTCAGTTTGCTCATGGACCGACTTTGCTTAGCTTGGAGACATAAGGAGCTGGGCTTGGGATAGCATGATGACGTGTGAGTGTTGGGCCGAGTTCGCCCCGGCTCATGAGAGTGCGTGGCACCGTTGCCTCGACTCAATAAATAGGCATGATGATCTTTATGAATTACGATACGTGAACGCTTGGTGCTATCGCCCTGGTTCACCTATCCTATGACGTGAGTGCTTGGCCGCTATTTGCCTCGGTTCACCTATGTTACAGTTGGGATTTGTATTGGAGATGTCGAAGATTTGAAACTTCTGGTGTTATGCTGTGGTATGGCACGAATTTGGAGGTCGCCATCATTCCTATCCGATGTGCATTATTTTGATGTTTGAATAAATAAATATTTTGATGTTTACATATAGGTTTGACTTCCATATTTTCTTATTCGGATTATTACTCTCACTTACATTTTGAACTTTTCAGTTTACATACTTGGTACGCATTTTGTACTGACCCCCTCCCTTGGAGGGCTGTGTTCATGCCCGCAGGTACAGACGGACAGGTTAGAGGGCCATCTTCTTAGGATCTCCGTCTACCGTTGAAGTTCTCCCTTGCATCAGGAGCAGATCGTTTGGTATATACTTGTACACGTACTTTTTGTATTTTACATTTGTACATGTTTGAGGGTATTACGGGGCCCTGTCCCGTTCTATGATTCAGTTGTGTGTCTAGAGGTCTGTGGATACATGTGGGTGTGGGAACTGTGTTGGTGTGACCTCATTTGTATGATATGTTTATTGGGCGGTTCTGCCACAGCGGTGACCTTGTCGGCCCGCATATATATATATATATATATATATATATATATATATAGTGATGTTTGTTATTGCTGGGTTTGCTGTTTGCAAGTGAGGCTAGTTAGTAAAACAGAGGAAACTCTAGTAAAATTTTGAGAAATTCCTTAGTTATTATGAATGAAAATCCGATTTAGTATTTGTCTAGGTGCCCAACCGGCACTGATCACGACCCTTGGGTTGGGTCATGACAACTGGAACTTGTTCTGTGACCAATGTAAGATGCAGGGGCACACTAGGGATATCTATTACAAATTTGTTGGTTATCCAACTGATTAGAAGTTTAAGAAGAGGCCAGGACCTAATGTGATGCAGAACAATAGGATGCAAGTGAATCATGTAGCCACTTTCAAAAATAAAATGGAGCTGAGAGATAATTTTGCTCCTGTTATTCCTATGATGAAGGAGAGAAATACTGACCCTACAGTCATGTCTACACAACCTACCCTTACTCCAGAATAGTATAGTAGGATCCTGCATATGTTGGAGAAAGAAGTGGCAAGCTCAAGCAATGGACCAAATAACATGGCAGGTATGATCAATATTTTATTTGTAAATCATAATAACACACAGATAAAGGTTGAAAAAAGGGAAGGAAATTGGATAAATGACTCAGGTGCTACCTGTCACATCACATATAAACTAAATGAGATCTGTCATGCATCTAAATATGTGAATAAAGTAGTGCATTTGCTCAATGGTGAGACTGCACAAGTATCACATACTAGTTCTTGCATCACAGTGGATGGAAATATATTAGAAAATGTGCTGGTGGTGCCTGCATTCAAGCATAACTTGCTTTTAGTGTCTAAATTAACAAGGCAATTAAATTGCTCAGTTAATTTTTTTCCTTGAGTTTTTTGTGTTTTAGGACCTCTCCAGCGGAAAGGTGAAGGGGATTGATAAAGAAGTTAATGGATTGTACTACCTTCTGCTGCATTATAATGTAGAGAAAGTAAGAGGACTTAAACAGTGATGATGACACAAGACTCCAGTACAGATTAGCTGTTGTGGTGCAACAGAATGGGGTATCCTTCTGTAAAGGTGTTGTAACATCTATTCATAGATAATAGCTTTGGTGATAGTGATGAGTGTAGTAAGTGTTCTGTTTGTCCACTTGTAAAACAGACTAGATTGCCTTTTCAATTAAGTATGTCTAGAGCACTAGCTATTTTTGATTTGGTTCATGTTGATGTGTGGGGACCTTACAGGATTGCTACTCATAATGGTTTCATATTCTTTCTAATCATAGTTGATGATCATTTAAGAATGTGTTGGTTATATCTGTTGAAATTGAAAAATGATGTATTCTTTATATTGAAATCTTGACATTAGTAAAAACTCAGTTTAATAGACATATTAGAAAGATAAGGACTGATAATGAAACTGAGTTCTTTAACAATGAGTATTCTAATATGCTGAAGTCTCTTGGTATTATTCATGAGAGTAGTTGTCCATATACTCCACAACAAAATGGAGTAGTTGAGAGGAAGCACAGACATATACTTGAGGTGGCTAGAGCAATCATGTTTTAGGATAACATTCCTATCAGATTCTGGGGAGTGTGTGTTGACTGCTGTATATCTAATCAATAGACTTCCTACTCCAGTTTTGAAGGGTAAGTCTGCATATGAACAGTTTCATGGTCATAGGGCAAACATTGATAACTTAAGGACTATAGGTTGCTTGTCCTATGCAACCAAAGTGATCAAGCAGGACAAGTTTTCTCCCAGAGCTGAGGCTTGTGCATTGATGGGATACTCACCAACTCAGAAGGGTACTTGTTGTACAGTTTATCTCAAAGAAAGTTCATCATCATCAGAGATGTTACATTCAAGGAATATGTGTTTCCTTTTAGACAAGTATTCAACAGACAGAGACCATTATTTCCTACTGAGCTCATTATAGCATCAGATGACTTTCCGATATGTGATGAAGATAGAGAGTTACCTATGCCTATTTCTACAGCTGATGCAAGCCTGGAAGGTGATCCTATGGTGATGAATGATGATCTACCAAAACCAAAAGTTGCTTCTGGTTAAAGATGTGCTAATCAGTCTGATGATCTTATTACTACAGCTGAACTGATACTTAGAAGAACTGAAGAAGTCCCAGTCAGGAAGTCTATTAGAAGCTCTCATCTTCCTATTTGGATGAAAAGATTATGTGACTCAACCAACTAAGACTCATCATCACTCTCAGAGTAACTATGTCTCCTATGATAACATATCATCCAAGTACAAAGCCTACCTATCTAAGTTCTCCACAGAGGTTGAACCAAGGACTTTTGAGGAAGTAGTCAAGGACAACAGGTGGATATATGCTATGCAGCAGGAAGTGCAAGCTCTAGAAGACAATGGAATATGGGAGATAGTTAAATTGCCTTAAGGAAAGAACATTGTTGGCTATAAATAGGTGTATAAGATCAAATACAAGGCTGATGGTCAGATTGATAGATTTAAAGTCAGACTGGTGGCCAAGGGATATAACCAAACTGAGGGAATTGACTACCAAGAGACATTCTCTCTAGTTGTAAAGATGGCAACAATTAGGTCCATCATAGCATTGGAAGCCACTCAGAACTGGAATATTTTTCAAATGGATGTCTTCAATGCATTTCTACAAGGAGATCTGCTTGAAGAAGTATATATGGAGCTGCCCAAAAGATTCTACAGTGCTGAGAAGGGAAAGAATCTTGTACGCAAGCTGGTGAAATCTCTGTATGGGCTCAAGGAAGCTTCAAGACAATGGAATGCCAAGTTGACTGAAGCACTACTACATTCAGGCTACTTACAAAGCCATCGAGACTATTTCTTATTCACAAAGAAAAGGGATGGTGGAATGGTGATAGTCTTAGTGTATGTTGATGACCTACTACTCACAAGCAATGATGCAAAACTGATAGAAGAAACCAAATATGTTCTGCACAGTCACTTCAAGATCAAGGACTTGGTTGAGCTTGAATACTTTCTGGGAATTGAATTCATGAGATCTAGTAAGGGGATATTGATGAATCAAAGGAAATATGCACTTGAATTGATAGCTGAAGCAGGTCTAGGGAATGCCAAGCCTAGCATGACACCACTAGAATGCAATCAGAAATTGACTAGTATTGAGTTTGAACCAGACACTGTGTATGGAGACATTCCAAGGTATCAAAGATTGGTTGGCAAGCTACTCTATCTTACCATTACAACGCTAGACATAGGCTTTGCAGTTTAGCTATTGAGTCAGTTCATGTAAAGGCCTAAGATGTCACATTAGAGGGTTGCATTACGAGTGATCAGGTACATCAAAATGGAGCCTGGAAAGGGACTGCCTATGAGTTCCAATCAAAGGCCTCAGCTGAATAGGTACTTTGATGCAGACTAGGCAGCATATCCCAGCACAAGAAGGTCAGTCACTGGTTTTGCTCTAAAGTTTGGTGATTCCCTCATTTCCTGGAAGTCCAAGAAATAACATACAGTGTCTACAAGCTCCACAGAGGTAGAGTACAGAAGTCTAGCATGACAGCTGAAATTGTTTGGATCACAAGTTTGTTCAGGGAGTTGGATGTGAATTTGGCAGGGCCAATACTCATCTTCTGTGACAACAAATTAGCACTACAAATTGCTGCCAACCCAGTATTTCATAAACGCACAAAACACATAGAGATAGATTGCCATTTCATTAGGGAAAAGATCCAACAAAGACTTATCAAGACTGTCTACATCAATACCAAGGACCAGCAGGCTGATTTGCTCACTAAAGCACTAGAAAGAACACAACGTGACTTCTTATTGAGCAAGCTTGGATTATTGAATCGCTTCAATACATCTAGCTTAAGGGGAAGTATTAGAGAAACCAGATAACAACTTGCTTAGCTGATTAGTTAGTTGCACTAATTAGTTGTGATTAGTTGAATTAGTTAGTTAATTAGTTGAAATCAGTTTGGGAATTAATCCCATGTGGAGAAGTTGCATTGTAACTAATGTAGGGGTTAGATATATGTATATGTATATTCCACTGTACATACTGAGATTAGTTAGTAAAGTCTTCATCTTCTCAATTTGCACTGTACTTCCCTTTCTCCTCTCTCTAAATTCTTCAAGAACATCAAGTAAATAATTGATGAAAGCTTAGCACTCGGGCTTTCAGGGTGAAGGGATACAACATTTATGAGAACAGTGAATGCTTCTCTTAAATTTTTGTTTGTAGCGTCTCCTACTCACACTCTTCTAGAGATTAAAATATTCTTTTAATAGTATTTCGTCCTTGATTTAAAGACTGATAACCTACTTTTGTTTGTATTTTTTAGTACTAGCCTTAGAGGAGACTGAAACACATCTATTTAAATTGTATATCATATTTGAATTTGTAAAACAATGATTCATAAGAAGAGACGACAGATCACAAAAGTCCGATAATATGAATTGTTGTTTGTTTTAAATAAAGGTCATATATGTTATGGATATAATTATCTGTACATCATTCAATTTCAGATAAAGAAAGAACAATGAAAATATGTATAATAAATAAATGTGATTTCTTAAGATTAAGGTCATGTTAGTCAATAATACAAGTAGCCGTTGGATATGAAGTAAAGAGACAAATAGGCACCTAGATAGACAAATTGGTCATATCCATGATGTAGCAGTTGTATTGATGTTTCAATTCTCACAAAATTAATACAAGTTTTGAGTTTTTGATTAGTAACTATATTAATATGTATTTGAACTCATTTTTATTGTGTGTAGTTTTTCATGTAGCAGCTGTATTGACGTTTCGACCATCAAATTTACATTTTAAAAGACTCATTTTGAGAAGATAGTTTAATAATAGGAATTCGGCGAGTTTAATGGACGTAAATTCAGCGTTTTCCATTTTAAAATAAATATGTTCCGTATTTAGTGCCTTAAAATTGATTATGCATACTAAAATACAATTTAAAAAAACTATCGTGAATACATTTAATATAATGGGATAACATTTAAAAGTTGGTTGTGAATGGTAATTATCTTAATTATAGTTATTGAACTCTTTTAACCTCTAAATTTAATCATTTATGTAAGTTTCTCTTTTTTGGGGGGGCCAAGAAATTGGGTTTGGACCCATTTTAATTGGTGTATATCATTTTTTATATACATTGTATGTAATATATACAAAGCTCTTTTTAGCTTCTAAATCCTGTAACCAGTCTCCATAACCTGTAAAACAACTTTCTAGTAGTTTTCGTCTCGAACGTGACCCCAATGTTGACGCAAAATGGAAGTTAGGCCTCCATGATCCAACTCGACATACAAGAAAGAAATGATGGAGTCAAAATGACTCGTTCGAATATATCATATGCATTATAACATAAATATATACAAGAATCTAATCATCAATATAATAATAATAATAAGGTAAAACATAAATTTAAACACAATGAGAGATTCGAAACACTCATGATACCATTATCCTAAGTTAACAATCAACGTACAAAGATTCATTGGTATTTCTACAAGTATATGTCACGCTCATTTAAGTGTCAATGTAGTTGATACAGGGAGATTAATATCATGAGTCCTTAACTACGAATCACAATGTATATTCAATTTCTAATTCCTAGTCGGTTAAACCTACTTGGTACATATTATGTGTACTCACCCCTACTTCTTTCTCCCTTGCAGATTCTTGTCAGGATTATCCATGTTGTAATTGATTTGCTCGCATAGTCAGGTCACGCTAGATCTAATGGTAAGACTCAAGGGCTTCGAGTTTCATTAGATTCTATCCTAGTTGTATGATCTTTATTTATGTTCGAAGACTGTAATGTACTTATTTATTCATGTATATACTAGATTCTCTCTACACTCGTGACACCAGGTTCTGGGATATGGTTTTACAGGTGACTTATTGTGTAATGACTATTTACCTATTGAGTTTTTTTGCTTTAAATGTATTTTTGGGTTTGGAAACTTATTTGACTCCGTAGTCATGATCGTATTTTGGGTTGTGACAAGTTTGGTATCAGAGCTCTAGGTTCACCAGTCTCACGAGTTAAAAGAGTAGGGTATTTAGTAGAGTCTCGTAGATCGGTACGTAGACGTCCATATCTATCTTTAAGAGGCTACTAGATACTTATTAGAAAAAATCCTCTATTATTGATTCCTTTCGTGCAATTTGTTTATATTCGATTTTTGTATGCCTCTAATACATTCCTTCTGCATGGATACTGAGGACTAGAATTAGCAATACCAACGATGAGTCCTTACCTAATGTCCAAGCCCCAACTAGAGGGCGAGGTCGGGGCCGAGGCAGAGGATGTGGCAAAGCTAGAGGTCGAGGTTGGGCTATAGGAGCAGCACCAACATGAGGTCAGACCAGAGGGACCTTACCTGAACCAATTGTTGACCCAATTCATGAGCAGTAGGCTGAGTATCCAATTCAGCCTCCTACAACCTCTGAGGGTGCACCAATGTTATAGGAGCTATTGACGCGATTATTGGCAAGGTTGGAAAGTACCCCTACTGCCAGTAATCTTTCAGGTACTACAACCCATGTTGTACCTGTTAGTCCTTCACAACTAGCTCATGGACCTAGTATGGGATTCTAGACCCCGAGTCTATTTTTCATGCCTTCCATTGCACCTCCAAGCTTTTTAGCCCCGCCAATTTCTGCTAGTTCTTCTATGTCCTTGTCTGAGCAGAAAAGGTTTGAAAGATTTATAAGATTGGCCTCTCCCAAATTTAATGGTATAGCTGGGGATGGGGCATAGGACTTTTTGATAGAGTGCCAGGATAAACTATTCAATTTGGGTATTTTGTAGGCCCATGGGATAGCTTATACATCTTATCAGTTCACAGGTATGGCCAAGAGTAGTGGAGGTCAGTCATGGCCCGAAGGCCTATCAGTGCTCTAGCAATGAGTTGGGAACAGTTCACCGAAATCTTCCTTGAGAGATTTGTACCCTATAGTCTTCGGGGTAGGTGTCGTGACGAGTTTGATAGACTAGAGCAGGGTTCTATGACTGTGTCCCATTATGAAGCACGATTCCACGAGCTTTCTCACTATGCTATATGTAGTATTCTCACAGAGTTTGAGCGAATTTGCGATTCGTAAAGGGGTTATCAAGCTATCTCCAGGAAGCTACCGCATTTCTTGTGTTATCTGGTGGTTCCTTTTATTGTATTATCGATCATGCCAGGATGATAGAAGGCATTAGGCACACACGACAAGTTGATAGTAAGAGGTCTCGCTGTCAGGGTCAGTTTGGAGGTCATACACCCAAAGATAGGTATCCTCAAAGACAGGGCGCTCAGGGTTACCAGGGAAGACCGATTCATGCAGCCATTTCGGGTGCAGATAATACTAATAGGCCTAGATATTGTTACGAATGTGATGAGTTTGGTCATAAGGCCCAGGATTGCCCTAAGCATGTTCTTGCTTCTTTTCTAGTGGGGGTACAGACAACTCGCCCCACATAAGCTCTAACAACTAGAGGTGCTTCAGAGAGTGTGAGGGGTGGTATTAGAGGTGCTCGGCGTGGAGCTCGAGGTGACACTCATAGTAGAGCACAGGCCAATGGTGAGAGTCGAGTATGTTATGTTGTTCCAAGTCGAATTGAGGCGCAAACATCTAATGCTGTGATCACAAGTATTGTTCCAGTTTGTCATTGTTCAGCTTCAGTATTGTTTGACCCGACTCTACCTATTCAAATGTTTCAAATTATTTTGCTACTGATATTGATGGTTTATGTGAGCCTCTCGATGTGCCTATTTGTGTTTCGAGCCCAGTAGGTAAATCTTTAGTGGTAGATCAGGTATATCAGGATTGTGTAGTAGTAATCTCAGGTAGGGAGACCCAGGCTAATTTGATTCTCCTAGACATGATAGACTTTGATGTTATTTTGGGAATGGATTGGTTATCTCCTTGTCATGCAATCCTTGATTGCTATGCAAAGACTGTGACCTTAGCATGTCCGAGTTTACCTAAATTAGTTTAGACAGGCACTCCTAGTTCTTATCCTAAAGGGGTAATTTCTTATGTTCATGCTTGACGCATAATGAAACATGGGTGCTTGTCTTATTTGGCTCACATACGAGATATTTCTAAGGAGTCACCTTCTTTAGAGACCACAAGGGTAGTAAAAGAGTTCATAGATGTCTTTCTTGCCGACTTGCTAGGTGTTCCCCCAGAACGTGATATCGATTTTGCTATTGATATGGAACCAGGCACTAAGCCCGTTTCCATTTCCCTTTACCGATAGCCCCTGTAGAGTTAAAGGAATTAAAGGAGAAATTAGAAGATCTATTAAAGAAAGGGTTTATTTGGGGTGCACCAATGTTGTTTGTGAAAAAGAAGGATGGTACTATGATAATATGTATTGACTACCGTCAGTTGAACAAGGTAACTATCAAGAATAAGTACCCCTTGCCACGTATTGATGATCTATTTGACCATTTAAAGGGTGGTTCAGTATTCTCTAAGATTGATTTAAGGTCGGGGCATCATCAATTGAAGGTTCGAGAGTCAGCCATCCAAAAGACTGCTTTTAGGACTCTGTATGGGCACTATGAGTTTGTAGTTATTTCATTTGAATTGGCTAATACCCCCACCGCTTTTATGGAATTGATTAACCAAGTGTTTAGACCCTATTTAGACTCATTTGTGATTGTGTTCATTGATGACATCCTAGTATATTCTAAGAGTGAGGCAGACCATGAACGTCACCTACGGACCGAGCTCCAAAGGTTGATTGAAGAGAAGCTTTATGATACGTTCTCTAAATGCGAATTTTGGCTAGAGTCTGTAGCTTTTTTAGGTCATGTGGTGACTAAGGATGACATTATGGTTGACCCAGCCAACGTTGCAACGGTTCGTGATTGGGCGAGACCCACTTCAGTAACTGAAATTGTTGCAGACCTTATGACCAGGCTTACTCAGAAGGATGTAATACTTTTATGGACTAATGAGTGTGAGGCAAGCTTCCAAAAGTTTAAAGAGATATTGACATTAGCTTCTATCCTAGCCTTACCTAAAAAGGGAGTGCCCTTCATGGTCTATTGTGATGCTTCTGGTGTAGACTTAGGCGGAGTGTTGATGTAGAAGGGGAAGGTTGTAGCATATGCTTCACGACAATTAAAGATTCATGAGAGAAACTATCCTACCCATGATCTTGAGTTGGCTACAGTAATATTCATATTAAAGTTGTGGTGGCACTATCTTTGTGGGGTTCATTGTGAGATCTACATTGATCATCATATCCTTAAGTATATTTCTCTCAGCCCAATTTGAACATGAGATAGCATAGGTGGTTAGAGTTGTTGAAAGACTATGATATCTCTATTCTTTACCACCCTAGCAAGGCTAACATAGTGGCTGATGCTTTTAGCCAGAAGGCTTCTAGCATGGGTAGTTTGACATTTCTTAGGGTGGAGGAGATGCCTTTAGCTTTGGAGGTTCAGTCTTTGGCTAGACAACTAGTCAGACTTGACATCTCCACACCTCATAGTATGTTCGCCTTCATTGTGACTAGGTCTACGTTGATAGATCAGATTCGTGCTCACCAGTTTGATGATAATAAATTATGTGTGATTCGGGACAAGTTGTTGAGAGGTGAAGCTAAATCAGCTTCTCTTGATTCTGAGAGAGTGTTAAGGACTAATGGGCGCATTTACGTACCAAAGGTAGGTGATTGGGTTCGATTGATCTTGGAAGAAGCTCATTGTGCTAAGTATTCCATTCATCCAGGTGTAGCAAAAATATTTTATGACCTAAAGCAACATTATTGGTGGTGTGGGATGAAAAGGGACATTGCAGAGTTTGTGTCTAAGCGTCTGAACGACCAGTAAGTTAAGGTTAATCATAAAAAACTAGGAGGTCTGATGCAGAGGATGCCTATTCCCGAATGGAAGTGAGAGTGTACTACTATGGATTTTGTGACTGGATTACCCATGACATTGAGTAAGTTTGACTCAGTTTGAGTGATTGTAGACAGGTTGACCAAATCAGCTCACTTCATTCCGGTGAAGACTAACCACAGTGCAGAATAACTAGCTAAAATCTACATACATGAGATTGTTAGATTACACAGGGTGCCTATCTCTATTGTGTCAGATCAAGGTTCGATGTTCACCTCTCACTTTTGAAAGGCATTACAACGTGGTTTAGGTACACGATTAGACATGAGCTCAGCATTTTATTTCCAGATCGATGGCTAGTCCGGTGCACTATTCAGGTATTGAAAGACATGCTTAGGGCCTGTGTGATTGACTTTAGTGCTCGGTGGATCAATACTTGCCCTTAGCGGGTTTGTATATAATAATAGTTATCACTCTTGCATTTGAATGACACCATTTAAGGCATTATGTGGGCATAGGTGTCGATCATCTATTGGATAGTCCGACTCAGTCACCATTGATGCATTAGGCACTGATTTGCTCAGATATGCTATGGAGTGGGTAGGCCTGATTTACAGTTAACTGTTAGCAGCCTAGAGTTGGCAAAAGAGTTATACTGATAGAAGAGTTCGTCCTTTGGAATTTATGGTAGGCGATCATGTGCGGTTGAATGTTTCACCCATGAAAGGTGTGATGAGATTTGGAAGAAAAAGTAAGCTTAGACTGAGGTTTACTGGCCTATTTGAGATTCTGAGAAGAGTAGGTGAGGTGGCTTATGAGTTGGCTTTGCCACCTAGATTGCCAGCTGTCCATCCAGTATTCCCTGTCTCCATACTTAAAAATTACATACGGACAAATCCCATGTTATTTCTTATGATGACGTAGAGTTGGGTCAAGATTTGACGTATGACAAAAAGCTAATAGCTATTCTAGACAGGCAGGTTCGCAGACTCATGACTGAGGAAATAGCTTTAGTTAAGGTTCAGTGGAGGCATTAGCCTACGGAGGAGGCAACTTGGGAGCCAGAGTATGACATGCGTACCAAATATCCTCATCTTTTCGAAATTTCAGGTATTTTCTTTTATCCTATGTTCAAGGATAAATAAAATTTTTAGTGGTGGATAATGTAATGGTCTAATTGGAGGTGGTAAATAAAATTATTTTAAGCACTACATTTTATTCCCAATGCAAGTATGACCATCCATTATTTAAAAGAGGGATAAGATGTCAATAATAATAATATGCACCATATTTTGTGTTGCAACTATTCAAAAACAAGCACTATGTTCTGTCTTCGCTTTCTCCTCTTTAAATATCAAGGGTTTTCGTACTAAGAGGAAACAGAAGAAAACTTGAGTAAAACATATATAGGAAGAGGAGAATTCACGATCTACAACTATATAAATACCATTTGTGCGGTTTCGGCATTGATACCATTATCCTAAGTTAATAATCAACATACAAAGATTCATTAGTATTTCTACAAGTATATGACAAGAAATCCATAAATCATGCTTTGTAATATCGAATTAACAAAGAAAAGATAGGTTAGCGCGAGTCAAAACTAATGATATTTGAATAAATCACATGATTTTACTAGTTACTGGCTTTACTATCAAGACATATCAAAATGGTGAATGAGATATTGAGAATTTGTGAATCCTAAAAATAAGTCCCCCTTGAGAACAATATAAACATGCAGAAAGCCATGTGAGAAAGTTAACATAACTCAAACATTCACTAAAAAATACACAATTATATCATATTATCTAATGACTAAAGGAATCCAGTTTTGCTCACAACTTCATACCTCTTAAGGAGGAAGAATAAATCAAGCATGATAATTTGTTAAGGAAATTACTTACTAACTCAAATGATGCTATAGTACGTTAATACTTAGGATTTCAATACATTTGGCTCTTAAACAATGACATCTCATAAAATATTAATCAACCAAAATTGTAGTAAGCTAGTTGAGGAAACTTATAAATAATTAAGTGAACATTTAAAGACTAAATAATAAGGAATGCTTAACCTTCTAATTAGATGGTAGAGACAAACCAGAATGGGTGCAAAAGCAAAGGAAAGACTTAAGGATTGTGACCATGCTCCTAGAGGCAAACTATTTGAAATCTACAGGTTCTTATGGCTATTCAAAACTAAACAAGAGCATTTGTTGTCGGGCATAATTGAGAAAAAAGATTAATATTTTATGCTATATTACGAATCATGAGTACTTTAGAAGATGCTCACATTAGATAAGACTCAAGTAAGAGGATATGGTAAATATGGAAGTCGACTCAGAACTTCGCACCGAACCATATTCCATAGACACTATGGTCAGCTTAAGCTAGTACAAATGATGATCCATAATAGTAAAAAAGGTGTAAAGACAAACAATCAGGACTACAAGTGTATTTAGATTCAAAGAACTTATCACTAAACATGATCATGTACATGTTTAGTGATAAGAATTCTCAGGAAATAGCCTCTCTACCTCTATGAGGTAGTGGTAAGGTCGGCATATATTTCACACTCCCTAGACCCCACTTGTGGGATTCCAATGGGTATGTTGTTGTTGTTGTTTAAACATGATCATGTAAAGAAGTCAAGACAAATTCATACTCATTTGATACCGTATTAAATGAATAAGAACTAAACCTGAGCGCGTGTAGAGCTTAAACAACTGATAAACTAACAACATAACGTAATCTTGAATCCATATCCTTTATTTGACTGGGGCGGATATAAGGATGTTTTTGGGCTGAACTTTTGGTCAAAAATGATTTAATATGGGTCTGAAAGATTGGTTTAAAAGAGTGGAAAAATTAATTAAAACATTGGCCATTTTAATTGCAATTATGGTCAATTAGAATTCAAAAGATAGCTAAAAAGATTAAATTAGTTAATTTGGATATAAGATGAATTAAATTAAATTAATTAATGAGTTTCTTATAATTATCAAAGTAAAATAATTAATTTAATTATCTACTAATTTACCCTAAATTAATTTGCAAGTAATAAATTAAGATGATTAACAAAAAAATAAAATCCTTTTGGAATAATTTCTTTTGAAAAATTATGAAAAATCAATAATTGAGTACACAATTATATGCATATAAAAAATATTTGTATACTTTGTGTGTGTGTATAAATTGAGTGCATATCAGGTATTGGATTCGCAAATGGAGCATAGGAAGACGTGTTACGCTCACATCTCTATTCTTGGGATATTTTGATTATTTTATCAGGTGCTACATTATCTCCCCCTTGGGATCATTTGTTATCGAATAATGAGTAAAAGTAGATATCAAGGCATGAATAGATTCAAACTCATCTCAACATTCATATCTATCAATCAATCTTTCAACTCCTTATCACTATCAACAATCTCTATTCAGATTTTAGAATAGACAATCAACTCAAGAAAAGACAAATAATTTAGTTAAGGGTAAGGGCACTACCTCAACACTCTTATTATCAGGAAGGAATAACAATCAAGATTCCTTTCAATACTCAATCAACCAATCTGGACAGTCGCAAGTCACTTAGAATAGACAAATCGATTCAGATCAAGAGTAGAGATACTCTTAGATATTATTAGCATCAAGCACGAATGGAACGTCGAAACTTAATCAATTTAACTCATTTAAACTGTTCAACAATCAATCTTTTGAATCCAAGAAGGAAATCATTAACTCTAATTGAGATCGGGACCATCAATGTATAAGACTCTATGGACAAATCTCAAGCTTAACACCTCATCTCAATTGTGCTCCTTGTCATGACACTCTGTCAACTTAACCTTATAGCTCTTTTTCTAACTCTCTATCTATCCATATCGTCTTATTCAATCCAAGCCTACTTCTAAGCCTCAAGGTGCTACCCTTAAGATGATCATATTTATACAAAGCTAATCCTAAATAATTAGCTCTATACTTCCATAGGGGCTTTCATCAAAAGATCACTAGTTCTCTTCACTATTTCACTATCATGAATTCTTCTATAGTCTGTCATCAATACTCACATAACAATGATCAGTCATTCAAACCTATTACTCTAACCACTTCAACTCTGTCTTAGAATTTCCAAGCCCACTTGGCACTTCTACCTCTACCATTCAATGAGCTCCTACTCAAATACATATCAACATACTCTTAACTATCTGTTGCACGTAAAGTCTCATCTCTCTCCTTCTCCTTATCTCTACCCCTACATGAAACAAATACAACACCAATGTCACAATAAGGATACATTCACTCCTTCATATCTACCCTCATTCTCCATCTAGTACTATGAACATCACAATTTTAACCAAGGGGAACTCATCATCGCGACATCCTACCATCAAAAATGGCATAACAGGCTGAAGGTTAGTACATGCGTAAGATAGCATCAGAATTAAGAACTCTCATTCTCTCCCATCAACCATCACTTTTCTACTATCATCGACATTTTTATCAAGACATCGGAAGATAGGATCACTCAAAGAACTTAGAACGACGATCATTAGCACAATTCAATTGAGAAATCTTATTTGAGAATGTTCATAAGGAAGTACAATCTCCCTCATCTATCATGACTTATTCGGAGTTCACAGAAGTACACGTAGTGTAAAACTCAGATCACATCTCATTCAACATAGGACTGAAAACTCTTAGATCTATGGGGTTAGATCAAAGTTAATAAATGAATTCATTACTTTTCATCCTCAAAATTCAACATGAATAACAATCAACAAGTGGTATATGGGACTAGCCCATGGACATGACAGTCATATACCAGATGGGAATAGAGTATCATCTTCACTGAAGTATAAGAATGTACGAGATGGCAAAAATTAATGCCTCATCTAAATCAACTATCACCATCAAACACTCAAAATCTACTTTGATCTATCACATCACCATCTCCCCCTTAGCTCAAGGGTCGTCTCTTTAAGTTTGTGAATCAATTCTCTATACTAGGCTATAAGCATATACCGTCACATGATCGAGAAATCACTATGCGCAAGAATAGATGTCTTAAACTCTTCTATCATTCTATAGTTGCATAAATAAATTAGCCATTTAGACTCTCTTCATAGATACCGCTCTCAGCTTTCTCTTGTCTCTATGAAAATCTCTCTATTTATTTGCTACACTTAATTAGCCACTTTTCACAACTCTTACAATCTAACTACTTCTTTTGCTTGCTAATGCTCAACATTTATGCTCTCATAAACTCATTTGTATGAGACTTAGATTATAAGGGAAAAACTTAACATCGTCTATCCATACGTGCCAATTAACTTAGTTGCTTAGGATGACAAGGAATGCTTACATCAGCCTACTTCAATTGACAACTCAAATATATTATCTAGATTCTCGTAACAGTTATGGCTTAGAGTTTCATACATCTTTACACAATCATGGGTACACATCTCAAGTCTCTTCTTATCTATTAATCTATCTTTATTTCACTCGTCTTAACTAAGGGGCACTTGTACTCTTCCCACAGCATCACTTTCCTTACAACTCAAGACCACTCACCTATTCAGTCAGATCTCCTTATCTAACTAAGGCTCATAACTCAATGAATCTCATGAACTATCACTTAAAATTCATAAGCCTAATTTAGATCTATCACATTGAAAACACTCTTTTCCCCTTTCAATATCTACACTTCACCCTCAATAGTATAAATACTACAATGCATCATTATAAGTTCCTTCTAGTTTGAGCATGCTCTCTCACATCATGACTCTCTCTCTCTCTTTCTCTCTCTCTCTCTCTCTCTCTCTCTCTCTCTATATATATATATATATACACACACACCTTATCATAACAATCATACGGTACTCATAACCTTTTTATCAAACTTATGACAATCAACTCATCACCTTATTACTTACCTAATAGGTACATAAATTTAAATACACGCCTCAATCAACCATCACTCTTGTTATCTCATCCTTTTCTTTCCATCATCATCTTTCTAACTCTAGGATGATTCAAGTCTACTCAAGATTTATAAGACCTCACATCTCACTCTTAGGTTTTAGCATTAAACTCTTTTAGAGACGTGACTTTCTCTCTCATGGGTAACATCGGAAGCAAATTTTGAATAAGCGGGTCTGGGTACATCTAGAGTTAACTCAAATGCACGATTCATATGAGCAATAATGCACTCTTTTTACTCAATCAACTTAGCACACTAGTTGGATTCTCTCAAGCCTGGTACAGTCTCTCTACCATTCTTATTACTTTACCGCAGGGGGATCTCGTCGGTAAGAGTTTGAACATTACCGTCTCTATTATCTCATGGGCGAGGCATAGTCAAAAGGTTTAAAGCATTGCACAAATCATCATAGACTTCTCAGGAAATATCACTATCACACAATTTAGAATATGAAGGAAGGGAAACAATTCCTAAATGTCCTAAAGCCTCCAAATTATGGATGTGGTGCTTTTCATACCAATAATAAGGACTCCACTAGACACAATTTTATAGACTTCCTAGGACTCCTGAACTCTGTGCTTTGATACCAAGTTTGTCACGTCCTGGGAGGGTACCCTAGATGTAATTGACACTTAGAGACTAGTGCTAGTCCCCAAGCGAACCAGTTGGCCTCATCACATTAATTTATTGATACATTCTACTAACCAGCGGAAGACATAAGGAAGTAAATGGGAACATTATCATCTAGTCTAAAAAAATATTATAAATAAAAGGACTAGTAGACAAAAACTAACTCAACAAGTCTTAACATCAACATTTGACTCTAGTTTATAATGCCTCTATCACTATCAAGTAGTGCAAATTATAGACCCATGGCTACCTCAATAAAAATAAAGCTAATCAAATATAACTCTAAAGAAAGATGAAATAAATATAACAAATCCTCCGAAGTAGGGGAGGCTCACCAATTAGTTGAACATCTCAAATCCTCAATGATACGCCTTTTGATGATCTCCAAATCTTGTATCTATAGCATAAAATGATATAGTCTCAGAGGGAAATGTTAGTACATGAAATATATCGGTATGTAAAATAGCAGAATGAATTGAAACAGGTAGAATAATATAGAAATAACAATTGAATTGACATAATAACATTCAACATGTCAAATGTCTATCTAAAGAAAGAATAAAGAGTACATAAGTAACTCATCAACCAATCAATTCATCAATCAAATCAGACTCAACTCAGAGGGAATCATCTTAAAGGAACTCAACTCAACTCATCTCATCACATCTCATCTCATCTTAACTCAGAATACTCAAGGTAGGAACTTCCTAGGAGTTTCTCTTATTCAACAACAACCACTTATGAGCTAGTGATTGTATAACAATCATGCTGATATTGGCACAACCGTTCTACACTTGCTAGGTAGAGAACGAATCAAAATCATATGGACAAGTCCAAATGGAGACAATAGATAAGTCTTCTATTAATTTTAGGGACTTTTAATCAGAGGGGACCTCATCATAAGGTGATATGGTGATCCTAATCCTTACCTACACTTGGCTATATAGTTTGACGAGTGTGAGTCGCACTAACTCTTACTCTTTTGGTGCTTGATACTCCTCTAATGACTCAATGCTCATAAAATAATCCATCCAATTGGACTATCTCAATTAGCCTTGTGGAGGCACAATCCCTCAATTAGTCTCATAGAGACTAATCATCTCATCAATCAACATCTCAATCAATAACTCTAGGATTTGAACAATCATTACGGAAGAATTGAGTAGACAAATCATTAGAGTTCATTTATGGAGACTCAAAAGAATAACAAGTTCTATCAACTCATCATCATTCTCACATCACAATCACAATCTCTGTCAACATTCTCAATCAAGGCTCTAGACTCGATCCCTATCTTTATTTATGCAGTCTTTAAAAAAATAATAAGTAGAGTTTATGCAATAGTTCATGTAAACACATTCAATTCAAGAAAACAAGTTTATGATGATCATCAACATATGAAAAAACATGTAGTAAATATGATTTGTTAAGAAAATAAATAAGAATCATGCATGTATAGTCAAGAACCTTCAACTCTCATCTAAGACCATCTATAGGACACATGGGAGAAAAATCCCATACTTTTAGTTTAGCCTACATACTTGAAATGTTGATATCACAATTGAACTTTGATGAATACTAGTTTTCTTAGAGAAAATCCTCGATCTTGATAGTTCTTTTAAAGTAAAAGAACTTGGAAAAAAATTTTTTGAAGAGTTTTTCTTTGATTCTTGAAGTCTTGATTTAGAATCTTTAGAGTTCTTAATGAAGAATCCTAATTCTTGAAGATGAAGAACCAATAAATGCTTTCTTGGGAATCTTGAATTCATTTTCTTAAAACCCTAGATTATGATTTAAGATTCTATTAGAGATTCTTGAATAGATGAATAAATTTGGGTTGCATAAATTGAATTTTATGAATAATAATTCACCTTGAGAATTAATCTTGAAAGGTAATCCTAACTTGATGACTTTCTTGATGATTCTTGAGCGTTATATTTAGGAGTGAAGAAAAGGATTTTTGATTATAAAAACTGGCGTTTTATGTGTTTTGGGGCCTTAAATAGACCCTCAAAGGTTTTAGGATAAAAGTACCTCAAAATAAAAATAAAAAACATCATTTATCTCATTCAGAAAGGGTCCGCATTGGGTCCATGACACAGAGCTGTCGCGAATCTTCGGACAGCTCTACAGGTCTTCAGTAAAATGGTCATAACATTCTACTTCAAATTTTGTTTAAAGCAAAATTGGATGCGTTGGAAACAAAATTCAAATATCTTTGATTTGATATATTATGGGTCACCTAACTCATTATATTTTAGGAGATATGGTCATTTGAAGTTGACCCTTCTATCAACTCATACCAAAACTTAGTTGGTGGAAAATTCTTTGGACTTAACTTGATGTAAAAGATCTCTTATATTCGTTTATTAAACTTAGGAGAGGTTGAAAATTGATTGAAATGGCCTTCAAATTAAAAAGAAAAAGTTCCCCCTCAAAAATGCCCAGTCTGCGTCGCGGATTGGCATGGACATGTATATTTCTGCTATGAACTTTTTTGTCAAAAATAATTGAAAAAAACAAAGTATTGGTCTTTATCGTGCCTCGAACGCGTACCAAAACTGTTTTGTGTAAAATAACAAAAATTAATTTTTTAACTCAATTGCTCTAAAATCCAAACAAGACCATTTTCCCACTTAATGTTTCATGATGAATGCATATCTGAACTCAAATTCACAAACGTAGCATGGGAAAATGCATTACACACACATCTCTATTCTAGGGATATTTTGATAATTTTACTTGGTGTTACACAAGGTGTGGTCGACTTGCAACACTATAGATATTTTTGTGAATTCAATACATACTTACAATCCTTTCATCATCATATAGTCACTTGACTCATAGGCCATGCAATACATGATCAATAACTCAAGAACCCTTAACTGGATATTTTATCAAAGCTTGGCGGGTGTGTAATGCCAGTTCAAAATCATGCAATTCAAGAGTGAAATCATGTGAGAAAACTTAATGTAAATCAACCCACCAACACTTGGTAATACCCTTATGTAAGATACATTGAAACCCCTCATCAAATCTCATCATAGATCATAGGTTCATAGCTCAAAACATGCTTAAATAGTCAACATCTTATAAAACGCCAACATAGTTCATAATCAAATTCATAATAAGAAATACCCATAGATAAATAAACCTGAAAACATGTAATTTACTAAGAAAGTAAGGTTAGGCACCATGGATGAAAGGACCCAATGGCTTAAACCGACATACCTCAAATTTGGGGATTTCCTTGATGAAGATTTGAATAAGAACTTGAAGCTTGAATGAATTCCTTGAGATCCGGAAATTAGTTTGGGACACTTGAATTTGAGTAAAATATTTAGCTAAGTATTAGAGAGGGCTTTGGGGAATGTCTTGAATAATATGAGGTTGAAAAATGACTAAGTCTAGATTTTTTTCACATAGGAAGGCTTAGGCCCACGCCCCTAAAGCCTTAGGCCCATGGCCCTAAAGCCTTAGGCAAAAAAAAGTAAAATTGGCAACAAAATTCACTGCTCCAAGATGGCTCCATGATGCAAAATGCTTCTTGAAATTGAAATATTCTTATGAAATTCATTTTTCGCAATGGGTTCTCTACAATTCGGGTTATACCAATTTCCCAGTTAGATTTCCCCCCTGATCAAGAATATAAAGTCGAATTTTTGATTTCACGTATGAATTTTGAAATATATAGAAATTATGATTATGGGCACTTTTGGGGGCATTTTAATATCTCCCCCTTGGGAACATTTGTCCCCGAATATCAAAGACACGTTATAAGAGAAGTAACCAAGATGATTTCAGCGCAACACATGAATGCAACAACAGACTTAAACATTAGTTCAAAAAATCTCAACATAAGTGTCAAAATCACCTTAAACTTGTCAACATAAGCATAAATGGTATAAGGTGTGAAGCTTAAGATATGAAATCATGTTAGGGTCTTAAAATTAGTACCTTAGGCTTGCTTATAATGGAAGAGATAGGGCTATCGCTTTTGTATGTCCTCGGCTTCCCATGTGTCACTTTCAACTTGTTGGTTTCTCCAAAGGACCTTAACAAAAACCATATCCTTGTTCCTCAACCTCTTCACTTACCTATCCAAAATTTCTACTGGGACCTCTTCATAAGTCAAATTGTCTTCAACAACACCTATGACATCTAAAGGCACAATAGCACTTGGGTCACCCACACACTTCCTCAACATAGACAAATGGATGATCGGATGAATCATATTCATATCATTGGGCAACTCTAACTTATAGGCCACCTTACCAATCTTCCTCAACACTCCATAAGGACCCACAAATCTTGGACTCAATTTATCTTTCTGACTAAAATGAACCACACCCTTCATGGGTGAGACCTTTAAATAGACCCAATCACCAACCTTAAATTCAAGATCCCTTATCCTCACATCAATATAGGACTTTTGTCTACTTTAGTATTTTTTTCAACCTTTCCCTTGTCATCCTCACCTTATCCACGGCCTCCATAACCATGTCCGGGCCTAACAAAGCCATCTCCCCTACCTCAAACCATCTAACTAGGGATCTATAACGTCTACCATAAAAAGCCTCAAAAAGAGCCATACCAATACTTGAATGATAGCTATATTGTAAGCAAACTCAATGAGTGGGAGATATTCATCCCAACTACCCTTAAAATCCAAAACACAGGCTCTAAGCATATCCTCAAGAGTTTGGATAGTTCTTTTGGCTTATCCATCTGGTTGGGGGTGAAAGGTCGTACTAAGCTTTACCTTCAGACAAAGACCTCTTTGGAAGGACCTCCAAAAGTGAGAAGTGAATTGAGCACCACAATTTGAAATGATATACAAAGGCACCCCATGAAATCTTACCAACTCATGAATGTACAATCTAGCATAATCTTCGGCACTATATGTAGTTTTGACTAGTAGGAAATGAGTCGACTTAGTCATTCTATTAACCACAACCCAAAGAAAATCAAAATGCCTTCTAGTCGTGGGCAACCCAACTACAAAAACCATATTAATTTCCTCCCACTTTTAAGTAGGAATCCCTATATCTTGGACTAGGCCACCCGGCCTTTGATGCTCGACCTTAACTTATTGGCAATTGTGACAATCGGATATAAACTTAGCAATGTCTCTCTTCATACCACCCCACCAAAACACTTCCCTCAAATCTCTATAGATCTTTGTAGAACTAGGGTGAATAGAATAGGAAGAATTATGAGCCTCATCTAAAACCTTCTTTCTCAAGTCATCAACATTGGGCACACACATCCTACCTTAGTACTTAAGGGCACCATCACCCCCTTAGGATAAAACCTCAATCTTACCATCTCTCACCAAGGCCTTCAACTTTAATAAGGTGGGGTCAAGATCATGTTTTGCTTGTACCTCCTTAATCAATGAAGATTTAGAGCCATCAATAACCACAGGCCCACCATTATCAAGCTCTTCCAACCTGACCCCTAAACTAGCCAACCGATGGACCTCTCTAGCCACCTCCTTGCCACCATCATCAATATGAACTAGGCTACTCATAGACACCCTACTTAGAGCATCGGCCACAACTTTAGACTTACCAGGGAGATAATGCACACTCATATCATAATCTTTAAGAATCTCAAACCACCTTCTATGTCTCAAGTTGAGATTCTTTTAGGTTAACACATATTGGAGACTCTCATAATTGGTAAACACATCAATATGAAGCCCTAATGATGCCAAATTTTCAAAGAAAAAAACCACGGCGGCCAATTAAAGATCATAGGAAGGACAATTCTTTTCATGCACCTTAAGTTGTCTAGAGGTATAAGCTATCACCTTACCATGTTGCATCAAAACACAACCCAAACTAATCCTTGAGGCATCACCATACACAACAAACCCTTCCGATAGAGACAAGATAGGAGTAGAGACAAGCTTATATTTCAAAGTTTGGAAACTCTCTTCACACTCGTCAATACACACAAATTTGACTTCTTTTGGGTCAACTTGGTCATGGAAGAAGCAATAGGAGAGAAATCACTCACAAACTTCTGGTAATAATTTGCTAAACCCAAGAAACTTCTAATATCCAATGGGGTCAAAGGTCTAGGCCAATTTCTAATTACCTGCGTCTTTGTAGGATCCACCTTAATACCATCACTCAATACTACATAACCTAGAAAAGAAACCTGTTTCATCCAAAACTCACATTTTTCATATTTGGCATACAACTTCTCCTCCCTCAGAATTTGCAACACCACCCTCAAGTGATCCACATGCTCCTCCTTACTATAGTAATAAATGAAGATATCATCAATAAAAACCACCACAAACAAGTCAACATAGGGTTTAAAGACCCTATACATAAGATCTATGAAGATAGCTAGTGCATTAGTCAATCCGAAGGACATAACCACAAACTTATAGTGCCCATACCTAGTCCAGGAGGCCATCTTGGGAATGTCGCACTCCCTCACTTTCACTTGGAGATATCCGGACCGAAGATCAATCTTAGAGAAGTGACTAGCGCCTTGAAGTTATTCAAAAAGATCAACAATCCTTAGTAGAGGGTACTTATTCTTTATGGTAACCCTATTAAGTTGCTAATAATTAATGCACATTCTAAGAGTAGCATCCTTGTTCTTCACAAACAACACCGATGCATCCCAAGGTGATTGACTAGGCCTTGTAAAATCCTTCTCTAATAAATCCCTCAATTTCTCTTTCAACTCCTTCAACTCTATCGGGGCCATACAGTAAGAGGGAATAGAAATGAGTTGAGTATCAAAAAAGAGATCTATAACAAAGTCTATTTCCCTTTCGGGAGGAACATTGGGAGGCTCATTAGGAAATACATCAAGGAACTCATTAACCACCGGAACCGACTCTATAGGAAGGACTTTGGACTCAATATCCCTAAGCCTCACAAGATGATAGAGACACCCCTTAGAAATCAACTTTTGGGCTTTAATGCAAGAAATGAGTCTACCCTTAACCATCATATCATGAATCTCTCACTTAAGGATGGGTTCATTAGAGAATTGAAATTTGACCCTACATGTTCTTCAATCAATAAAGGCATAATATGCGTACAACCAATCCATCCTAAGAATGACATCAAAATCCACCGTATCCAATTCAACAAAGTCACAAGGCAACATTTTATACAAAATGAATACAAGATAATTTGTATAGACTCTTCTAGCAATAATAGATACACCAACGGTAGTAGACATCTCATATAGCTCACATAATAATTCGGGTTTAAGATGAAATATTTTGGCAACAAAGGAGTAACAAAAGAAAGAGTGGCACCTAGGTCTATCAATGCATACATATCAAAATCAAAGACTTTAACATACCAGTGACAACATTGGGCATGTCATCTACCCCTTGCCTTCCTTGAAAAGCATAGAACTGATTGTGCCTTGGGGCACCACTTTTTTGACATCCCCTTCCTCGAGGACTCACATTGCACCTTGTCCTTGTGGACGACCATCTCTACCCTTGTGTTGATTACGAGGACAATCCATCACCTTATGACCCACTTTATCACACTATAATAAGCATTAGTATCCTTCAAACATGGGTCACTATAACCTCTACCACATCTTGGGCACATAGTATTAGGTACCACACCAGCACAACCTTTGACCTTTCGGTTGTCATTAGTAAATCTTCTAGTAGGACCATTGGAAGACCCTTGGCCTTGATGAAACTGGCCTCTCTTGGGACTTTGGAATCTACCTTCAAAATGGGCCCTCTTGGCCTCACCCATTCTACTCTTTCTCAACTTTCCCCTTTCCAATTGTTCGGCGTAAGTCATGAGGCGGGATAAGTCCGTATCACCTATCGATATGGCAGTATGACACTCCTTATTCACCAAATTGGATATACCCATCACAAACTTGTTCATCCTAGACCTTGGATCGACTACCAATTGTGGAGCATATTTAGAGAGTTAGTTGAACTTGAGGGCATACTCTATCACCCTCATCGACCCTTGCTTTAGATTCATGAATTCTATCATTTAGGACTCCCTTAGCTCAAGAGGGAAGAACCAACTGAGAAATGCCGAATTAAACTCCTTCCAAAGGATCACATTTTTCCCCTTCTCCTTCTTCAATTAAGTTAACCATATTTTGGACACCCATTTGAGTTGGTAGCCGCCAATTCCGTTTTCTCCTCTGACCTAACATCCATAATATATAACACTTTATACACCTCATCAATAAATTCTTGAGGATCCCCATCCACTTTGGGCTAATGGAACTCCATTGGATTCATCCTTATGAAATCCCTCACCCTAGAAGCTAGAGTAGGAAAATGAGGGGATTGGGCCCCTTGGTCAATTTTATTAGTGATGGCTTGAGCTAACATGATAATAGCATCTCGGAACTCTTTATGAGCCGGTTGTTTTTCGGGTGAACGAGCTCTTTTTCTTCTTGGAATAGGAATGATATAGCATATTAAAGAACATTTGTTAGGGGAAAGCCTTACCTTAACTTTATAGCATGAAATAGACCAAGAAGAAGGGAAACATTTCTTAAAATGCCTAATAGCCTGTTGCTTATAGTCGTAGTGCACTTCACAACCATGAACAAGATTATAATCGATGCGGTGTATTGGATTTTGAGGATCATTAACATCCTAGTGCTCTGATACCAAGTTTGTCACGGCCCAATCCTAGGGCCTAGACGTGACATGACAAATGGGAACCCGAAGGGATCTGAAACAAGCCTCTTAGCATATCATTTACACAGCCTTGGTCGCGAAAGCAATTAAACAACAACAAGACAGTACAAATAAGGATAAAGGGACTAAGGGGAGTTTTAGATAACCATAAAAAATAAGAGTCAAGAACATAACATAATTACATCACTTATCCAACAACACCTCTAAATATAGACTTAAGCGAGGGCCAATTCCGGGCTCACCCTCATAGTATCAAGAGTTCAACATAAAGAAATAACATAGGCAAGAGTAGTACCACTAGTGTCCATGAACTTGAGAACTCCACAAAGCTTATTTTCAAGATATCACAACTAGCCACAGGAGGATGATCATGAAAAGCTCCGGCTCGTATATGGTAACATCATATAGGAATAAGAGTATGTGTTAGTATATTTGAATGTACTAGGTATGTAGGATGCAATTCAAAAAGAGATAGGCAACATAATCAAAGTGCATAAACATAAGCAATGGATAATATCATAACAATATGGAATGCATGATCAATGCTTGAAGTAAAACATACTTGTATAGAACATATTACATGTGTAGGAAGAGACCATCATCATAGACCAAGAAAACTAGTACCTAGAATCCAAGGCATGTCACTCCCTTAAAAGGTGATTGAGGTATAGACTCCTCAATTTGTAGATGGGCATATCACCCCCCATCATATGGTCAAGGTATATACCCCTCAACATGGTAGATGGGCATATCACCTCCCATAAAAGTGGCCAAGGTATATTCCCCTCAGCATGGTAGATGGGCATAGCAGCCCCTATCAAAGTGGTCAAAGTATATACACCTTAACATGGTAGATGGGCATAGCACCCCCATCAAAGTGGTTGAGCCATATCACCCCCTCAACAAGGTATGGTCGACTTGTAACACTATAGATACTTTCCATAAATTCAATGCATACATACAATCCTTTCATCATCATATAGCCACTTGACTCATACACCATGTAGTATCTCATCAATAAATCAAGAAACTTTGATGGGATATTTTATCAAACACTTGGTGGGTGTGTACTGCTAATTTAAAATCATGCAATTCAAGAGTGAAATCAGGTGAGAAAACTTAATGTAAATCAACCCATCAACACTTGGTAACACCACTATGCAAGATAGATTGAAACCGCTCATCAAATCGCATCATAGATCATGTATTCATAGCTCAAAATATGCTTAAGTGGTCAACATTTTATGAAACCCCAACATAGTTCATAATCAAATTCATAATAAGAAATATCCACAAATAAATAAACTTGAAAACATGAAATTTACTTAAAAAGGAAGGTTTGGGCACCATGGTGAAATGACCCAATGGTTGAAACCAACATACCTCAAATTTTGGATTTCCTTGATGATTTAAATAAGAACTTAAAGTTTGAATAAATTCCTCGAGATGTGGAAATGAGTTTAGGGGACTTGAATTTGGCTGACATGTTTGGCTAAGTGTTAGAGAGGGTTTTGGGGAATGTCTTAAATGATATGGGGTTGAAAAATGACTAAGTATAGGTGTTTTTACACATAGGAAGGCTTAGGCCCAAGAACCCAAAGCCTTAGGCTGAAATAGGTAAAATTGGAAACAAAATACACTGCTTCGTGATGGCTCCGCATCACGGAGCCAACGCAAACTACTTTTGGTAACTAAAATTTTGGCGAAATTTGTTTTTTGCTATTAGTCCTCTAAAATTCGGGTTATATCTATTTCCCAGTCAATTTGCCCCCTAATCAAGAATATGAAGTTCAATTTTTGATATCAGGCACGGATTTTGAGATAAATAGAAATTATGATTATAGGAATTTCCAAGGCATATTTTCAATCACTTTTTGGGGTGTTTCATAAACATCCTAAATGTATTGGTTCAATAGAAATTAAATATCGAAGAGAAAAAATAACATAGGCAAGAAAAACTCAGGATCAAAAATTGGAGTAGTTGTGGACCATAAGCTACTCAGACTTCACTGAGGCCCATAACTACCCATACCCCATCAAAAAACACGTGCATTCTCCCCAATCCACAAATTCAAGTAAAAATTGAATAAAAGGGGTCAAAAACATACTTGGGTGCCTAAGCGCGGGTCTCGGGCTAAGTCTGGCCATCCCCCCTCCTGCAGGGTAGTCTTCTTACAATGGTAGTATATCCGGAGGGGCAAATATCCCTCAACTCATCATGCTCAAGAGCTAGCCACATCTCCTCCTCATGCTTCGATATCTTCACAATAAGCTCGAACCTCTCATCCTCTAAGAGCTTTGCATGTACTTTTTTATCCTCTAGCTCCTCATCTGTGTAAAGTCTCTTCCTGAGCAAAGTTTGTGTAGGCTCCTCAGAGGCAAATAAATCAAACATCGACACCGGAGATGTCTTCTCTGGTAATGTAACTGGTGTCATTAGTGATGCTATCATATTAGATCAGAGTTACTGCTAATCTCGGACTACAGGGCTAATAAATATGAAGGTCGAGCTTGAATACCTGTCTCTGCTCCTTTGAGTCCGAAATAGCCTGTCAAACCCATGACCTGATCTGATGAATAATCTGAGCCAAGTGGGACTCATCATGTGATAATCATCATGCCATTGACTATATAAAAATGGCAGACACATAGACCATGCCCGGGGTAGAAGCCTCTGAAGTAGTGGTCTCTGGTGTGGTAGCAGCAATAGTGCCCCTCTCTCCTTATCTGCACCATACTGCAGGGGCCTCTCCTAAATAGCAGTAGTAGTAATGGTGGTGCCTATCTCAGAACCCTCAAGCGGTGGCGCTAGAGTGAATCTCTGGCAGAGGTAGAGGCTGTGCTCGCCAGAGTGCCACAACGTTCTCATCAGGATTTATGAGGCTAAGCTCTTAAGTGTGCTGGGCCTCAACTAACTGGTCTAGTTGATGCAAAATCTCTACTCTAGACTCTACATAGAGTCTGTATATCAAACAAGGGAAAGGGATAATGGTGACCCTCTTTAGTGCAACCTCACGTATTTGCTAGGTTATAAGGTGGGCCTAATCTATATCATAGCTATCAAAGATGTTGTGACAAAAATTACATATGACATAATAGTATTACTTGCCAAGGTCATCTAGATACGTGATCAAAAAAAATAGCCTACCAGAATTTAGCAGAAATCTGAGTGAAGCCTTGACAATTGGCTCTATGTGATACGTGATCCAAGTAAGTTCTGGACCCTGCTCTGCAATATAACTAGCTACCCATCTCAAAAGTATGGTACGATGCTCTGGATCCTTCATAATCAATGGGTTCCTAGCCTGCCCCAACTTGTAGTCAAACTTTACAGTAGATCTGGGGGCACGATACTTAGGACCAAAAAGAATACGACACATAGACTCCTCTGAAATATCTTCCCACTGACCTTTCACTCGTGACTCTGTCAGCTTGGCTGATTGAGAGGTTTCTTCCCCTTAGGAAGAGAAAGATTGACGATGGTTGCATAGGATGCATAAAACTCCCTCACCAAAATTTAGGAGTACCGGCCAAGAGACTTTGTCAGCTACATAAGCCCATATTAAATCATCATGTCTTGTAGACTAAGAACACGACTAAGTCCATCCAAAATAACCATGGGCTCCTCATAGATAGAATAGGTCGACTTGCCCACTCCTTTTGGCTGTATGCCCCCTAGGTAAAGTACCTTCATGCCCTCGATGTACCACCGGTTAGAACGAGCATTTGGTGCTGATGATGAAGATGGTAGGACAGAAGAGTTAGAATCTCCTCTATCTTCGGAGCCCTCCTCAGAATTGGACTCCTTTCCTGATAGAGTCATCACTAGTGTGCTGCTCCTACTCTTGTCACTAGCTTTCTCTTCAGATTGGGAAGGACTAGAGATCGAAGCATAAGGATACCCAGCTCTGGTATGTGGTCGAGAAGCCCCTAGGTCAGTCTAACCATCATATATCTCTAATGACCCGCTAAGTTGAGGGTCTGCTCTGTATCTCAAGGCTCAACATCCAAAGGCTCATCTATGAGCTACGCTCAACATCCAAAGGCTTATCCTTGATCTTTCTCCTCAGAGCCTTAATCTTAGCACATCTACCTTTTGGGGCCATAATACCTAAAACAAAGACATAAACACACCATAATTAGCCCTAAAAATCAAGAAATAAACTGAAAAAAAATTATTTGAGTCAGTTACAGAAGGGATCTATGAAAGCCCTTTATGAGTGGTAATGAACACTACAAGTCATAAAGTACCCTCATAGACCAGGGGTTTAAAACAATTTCAGTTACTGGAAAAAGCTATGAAACCTGATATGATTCATAAGTGATTTACGAGTCATAGACAAAGGTCGTAGAAAATTCCAATGAGTAATTAAAATCAGGCAGGTGTTTATGAGACCTGTCTATAAGTCATATGGTGATCTACGACTAGTAGAAGGTCTTGTCTTATGAATACTCAGAACATGAGGTTTCTAGAATTTCACATGAGGGGCAATCACGACACATATATTTCTTTACTAGTCGTAAGAGCCTCTCGTGAACCAAAAATCTTAGGCACCTGATGTTCTAAGTCCATCACACGGTCCCCAAAGGACATTTTCAACAACTAATTATCAGTATCAAAGCAAGAAGACAAGCACCCAAATGATTCCAATCATACAACCCTAACCCCAACAATATTAACATATATTCGCCCATCGAAAAATGATTAAACATCAATGATCCTATCAGTCTAATTATCCCAAATTCATTCAGGCTATCATGTACCTATGTTATCACCCACCAATTCTACAAGCAAAGATCATTCAATATTATTCAAGCAAACATGGTGAATGATTCAATTAGCATAGCCAAGTATAATTCATGAAGCCAAAATATCCAATTTCTAAATTAATTAATCATTCAAATAGGGCAAATTCAATTTCACATGATACAACTAAAATTCAACAAGGGTTTCATTTTTAAACAACACACCAATCATAATCATCAACTCGATTGATTAAGAATAAGGAAAATTAAGAATTTATAATTAAGCTGAGAACTTACCAAAAGTGTAGGTTAACTTGAAGAACAGAGAGAAGATAAATGATCAAGAAACCCTAGGTTGCCAGAGTCTTGCCGGAATTTTGGTCAACTGTTGCATTTGATTGGCTCATAGACTGTCTGGACACCCGCGAGAAAAGTCCCCTTGAGCATGCTAATCTAGAGCTGACCCTAAAAAAGCAAATATCTGAGAAGCAGTAGCCCATACTTAAGGAGGTGGTGCAGGAGTCTCTTTTGTTGGCAACTATTCAGAGAGAGAGAGCACAACACATCCCACCTGGAGAGGGTACTTCAGCAGAGGAGGAGAGGCAGACTCAAGACCCTACAGATCAGCCCGATACTGGTGCATGGGCACCATGATGTTTGACCACTTTTGACGCCAACTCTTACTTGGTTTATGGATACTCTGTCCTTTTGTTAGACAATATTGTGTTTTTTTTTTTGTTTAGATGTTCTTATTGGATAAAGTTTTTATGTTGGTTTTGGATATTAGTTTTGTTAACTGTTAGT